>JBCJKH010041051.1:0-11816 GCA_039877255.1 Loriculus beryllinus | reverse complement strand
TGTGCTCTATAGGCCTAATATTTTTGAATGTAATTCTGTAAGGTGCTTACTTTGTGAAAATGACCTCTTGGTTGTTGAAATGTATTTAGTCCAGGAATGCTAAACCTTATCATAGCATTGTTGTTAATGCGGTTGTGCCAAGCTTCTTAACCACTCTTTGGAAAACATGCACGTGTCTGTCAAAACATGCTTCCAGTTTAGTTTTAGCAAAGTTTTCAGATCTATCTAATTGCTTAGAGCTTGAGGTAGGGTGGATGAAAGGGTCCAGCCCCACCTTCTGTATTTCATGTTGTTTAGCATCGCTTTGCTGTAATTTGCTCTTCCAAGCTGAGGCTTCAGAGACTGGTTTTTTTTCAACAAGCCTGACAAACCAGGAATAAAAATGCTCAGCTTTTAGTCTCCTTGAACACAAAATAAACACTGTGCAGTGAGTCACAGCATTGCCTCTGCGTAACTGAGTGGAGCCTTCAGTTTTTAATATTTTTATTTTGGAAATAGACTAGTCAAAAGGTTGGTATTGTTGGATTATACTGTATCTTCCAGGACAGAACAGCTGATTTCCTGCTTAATTAACCTATTGCTTTGTGAAGTGGTTTCTAAAGCCTCGAGATCCTGTGCATTTACATATATTTGCATAAATAATGCAAGAAGAAAAGTGCTCGGGAGAATATGACTGGGACTTCTGGTGGAGTTGGCAGGATTCGCTGTTGCATTTAGGTACCTGTTTCACAGCTCCCTCTGTGACAAAGCGGGCAGCTTTGCAGCTACCTTGGAAAGGCATACTAAATGAAATGAAGCAGTGATAGAACTGCGGTCAAACAAATCCAGCCTTAGAGCTCTGCTGCTAGGCTAGTCACACAGGCCCAGGTTGTGGGCAGTGAAATCCACTCTTAAAAGTGCATGAGGTGATTGATCAGATAGAGCTGTTTATTCAATTTGCATGTCTAAAGTTTTGGAAAGGTAATTGCCACCAGGAATTTGAATGAAATTCAAATAGTGCAGGATCATTTGGAAGCTGAGTTAAACAGACAGCCAATGGAAACTTGCTGCACTATTGTTTATCTTTAACTATCCAGGCTATGACTGCAGACTAGTTGCATTGCTCTAATGGAAATATACAATATTTCCTGTGTGAATATAAACACATTTATACAAGTGACATTTTCCTTGTCAGCACCAACACTATGAAACTGAAGACATTTAATCTTGTTAACTTTCCACGGTGGTTTACTAATGAACTTAATTATTTATTAGCTTTTTTTTCCTCCTTTTTCCCTTCCAAGGTCTACTTAAGGTTGAGAAGCATGAAATAGTAACTAACCTGAAGCTGGTAATGCTGCAGTGTAAAGGCTTTGCTCCTAAAGATTTCCAGAGATCTAGAGCTGGTGTTGCATCTTCCCTCTCTCTGGAAGGGGAAGAGCTTTTCCTAGGAAAGAGGGTAATTTTGTTTGGGTGTTAATGTGATTTTTGGACAGTTATGTTTTTCTGATTTCTGGGTAAGTTGTTGAATAAAGGCATGACTTTGCCATCAGAGTGGGCAAATGTGATGGAACAGTAGTGCAAAGGGGTGGTCCTACCTAAAACCTCGCCTTCCTGTGGGCACAGGAGAGCCTCTTTAACAGCAGTGTAAGTGGCCATGTGGTCAGCCAGGTCCTCTCTGGAGCTTGGCAGGGAGGAGCAGAAGGGACAGGGATGGTATATGGGTTGCTCCTGTTTAAAATAATGAGGAAAAATTACTTCTTATGGTCTCTTCCTTTCTATTTTTGTATGTACATCACTTACACCTCAGTAGCCGTGTCGCTTTCCAGACTAGAGTTGTCTTAGTAAACCTTTCCCTGAGGGACAACTTACACTTACTCTAGGAATTTGTTGGATAGGTAATGTTGTATTAGCTTGTTTGCATCTGCATGTCTTTAGGGAATCTGACTGTATGCTCCCAGTTAGGAGCCTTGGAAGTGATAACTTTAGATTGCGGTTCTGTTTTAGATGTTACTTTGCTTCCACTTTCAGAATCAGGAGTTGTTGGTCTTGGTCCTATTCTTACCTTCCTTTTTTCACTTCCCTCAGTATTGTACCCTTGCCCAAGCTGTTGAACTTACCAATTCAGCAGGAAAAATACCCTTTTTTAGGGATATTTTTGTGGGATTTGACACGTACCAGAGCCAGTGCAAAAGGGATAGGCAGAACTGCCTGGCAAGGTTCAGGGAGTATCTGTGCAGTGAGTCTGTCCCCTTTGTGATGGGAGCAAGCTGTTGGGTTTAGTGTCTTGCATCTCTTCAGCCTCATTCTTTTTAGTTAAATCACTCATACTGGGTACCTTTGCAGACTCTCACAGCAGTGCTATTCTATAGCTGTCTTTAGCAAGCAGGTTTAATATTTACATGGCCAAGAACTGTAAGAGGACTTTATTTGAAATGACACGCTTTTTTTCCCCTCTGCAGCCACAGTGCACTGCCGTGTGTTTTGTATGGTACCTCAAGTAGTTAACTGTCTTACTGAGAGCTTGTTCTGTATCTACTGCAGTCCAACACACTGTTTTAGCTTGTGCTTTTGTTCAGAGACTGACATAATTCTTTTTTCTCTTCCACTCCAATAAAAGACATGCTTCAAATTTGAGTGGTTTCTTCCCTGAGTGACATAATTCTTATGCAGTCTTTCTACTAGACTGTTTCCCATCAGTACAAATTGGAGCAGATCAGTAGTGATACCTGTGGCATTAGGTAAAGGCATAAATAACTATGATCAAGCCCTTCTCAACTGCATCTGTGGCTTTAATAAAAGGAGGCCAAGTTCCTACTGCTTAGTTTATGCTGGCTTTAGTATCTGTCTGATCATCCAGCAGATCGGTTCAGCTTGCTAAAAGATGAGAGATTAATCTAGCAAAAAGTCTGTATTTTGGGTTTTTGTTTTGCTGTTGTTTTGCAGGGTTCAAAAGCTGAATCAACTTGCTTTCTGATCGAGGGGCTTGGTAGAGAGAGGGGAAGAGGAGAGACTGCTCCCTCTTGCCAAGCAGCAACCATGTAATTCAGGTCAGCTGGGAAGCAAAAGGCTGGAAACCTGCAGCCAGAGCTGATCTAACTGATGGCTACTCATTGGATTGGTCTCCACCAGCTGAGCTCAACAAAAGGCCTATCACATGCCAAAGGGATAGGAGGCAGGATCTGGCCAACAAACTGGCTTAGACAGCCACTCTGAGCTACAGAGATGATGAGCAAAATTAACACTATAGTGCTGCATTGTATTGTACAGTAGTCCTTTGAGCTTGAAGCGGTTGTTCATATTGAAGCAATTACTCATATTCACACAAGGCATATGCATCACATTCTTCCAGAGTATTCTAGACCTGCTACTGAACCAGTATTGTGAGTTGTTTTTTTTGTGGTTTGTTCTTTTTGTGTTAGAGCTTCCCTTTTCTAGCACTGTTTCTGCAAGAGTTGTTTCAGTTGGAGCTACCTACCTTGGTTCTTTTCTTAAATAACCTGGGATGTTCTCTGATACCTTACGTCAATAAAATGCTATCACAAGAAGGTCTCCAGAGAGCATTATGACTGCATGCTTGTGCAGATGTTCCTAGGACGTGTTATACTCCCCCAGTTTTCTTGGTATGTGGCCAAACTAGCTTATCTCATTTTGATGTTGTGTCATACACCCTTTCAGTTATTGTGATTGGTTCTAACACTTCCTTCTCCTTTTGGCATTTTCTGCACAATGCTGTTGTAAGAGCTATGTATTGATGCATGTCATGATTCTGATAAGCAGTAGATTTGAATGAGGATTTTGGACAAGACTTTTGATGCTTGGATCTAAAATACATTTAAATAGCTCTGGTAAATGCTTGAGAACTTTCATTTTTACCTTGAGATTAAACTTCACACTTGAATTCAAATCTTGCATGCTAGTTTGCTCATGTTGGGTGTCGCTAGTGCCTTGCTTTCCTATGGTTCATTTGCAAAAGGTACCAAATATATTTGAAATCGAGGGGGTATTAAGTGTACCTGACTGTGTATGTCTGTAAGATGCAGATATATTGGTGGTGAGGTAGACAGCTACTTTTATATGTGCAATAAAGGAAAACAGCAAATACCATACCAAAAGCAGAGAATGGTGTATACAAATACATCCTTGTAATTTCAGGGGACTTAAAACACAATCAGTGGTCTTGGCAGACAGCCAAGGGCACAGGCAGCTTTTGGAGCTCTTCCAGCTGCTAATGGAGTGTGGATTCTGATTAAATTTAACTGTGGCCGCTGTGTCTTGGTCGGCGTGTTCCTCTGTGTTAAAATGTACGTTTTTCTAACTATTAATGTTTCATTTAAAAACCTGTTTTAATACTTGAAGGCAGCTTTACATGTATCCTTACGATATGGATTCCTCCTATATGTTAAGTACAGTAAAGATTGAAACAACAGCATCATGTGAGTGAGAGGCTGCAGTCTACTACATCTTCTAGGGTTCTACTGTAAAAACTAGCTGTTCTAAAAGCTTTAAAATATGTGTGTTGGCAGCCTCAAATCCTCCCAAGAAACACTGCTGCAATTAGTTATGTGAAGTCTGTTCTGTTGTTGACAGAATGAACTGGTTAAAAAAGAAAATAACACCTGATATAGAAGAATTGTGGTGTGGGAGATGGGGCCTTCAATAAGTTTTCAGGCTTCTAGTGGACACAAACCTGCTGGACCAGTTGTCTGCTCATCCATTTTACTACAGCTGAAATAGCTACAGAGAAATGGAGTGATAGAGTGATGCCTTGTACTTGCTAGTGAAGGGAAGAACATATTAAAGCAAGGTGGTAGAATGAGGTTGTTAATTTAGTTTGGAAGAAACAGAATTTCTCAAGCCTCAGACTCCAGAGACCGACTACTTAAGAATTGCTGGTCTCACATCAAAGACAAGTCTAGTTCTGCAAGTGCATTCCTTTTAAAATGGGTACAAATGCTTTTTACTTTAATACTACAACTAGTTTGGGAGAAGAGGAAAGTAAATTGCTGTAGCATTTGTGTGAGTGCTGTTATGAGCCTACAGATTAGGTGGCCATATATTGAATTAATTCAGCTCTCTACATAGAAGTACATCAGTGTTTTCTGGGTTTTTGGTGGGTTTTTTTTGGTATTATGGGTTTGTCAGGTGAAGGAGCAGTAGAAGGTAATTTTTTTCTGGAAAGCGTATTAGACATTTGATGCTAAGCCATTACTGTGTAAGTGTCCACAGAAGTGAATAGCTATGCCTCAGTAAACTTCTTGTAAACAATTGTTGTTGAGAAGCCTCTAAACAAGGCTGTATCTGTAAGAGAAAAGTCATCCATGTGAATGATTTGAGAAACTCTAGGTCTTGCTTGGCTGTTTTTGTTCCAAATAACTAACATATCATTTTACAGTAACATAGCTGCAGTGATGCCGTAGATAGGTTCTAGTGTCTTTGAACTGCCCTTGTCCTTCCTACAGTATTGTTTAATCCTGCAATTAAATTCGCAATGGTTTAGTGTTATTACATATGCTGTGTTATTATGGCTAATGAATTTTAAATACTGACTTTTTATTTGTCAAAAAATGATGGCTCTGATTAATTGATGCATTTCTCTCTAGTCTCACTTTTGATCCTTGCACTGATTAGCTGGCAAATTGTTGGAAGTGAATAGGCAGAAGTCTGTGTGTAACAAGGCTAAGTTCCTGCTAAACTTCATGGTGTTTCTTATGAGACTCCAGCAATACTTACCACATTGTATCTTTAAGAAAGACTTCTGTCTTTTGTTGTATTTTTATTTTTATGCTGGGGAGGTGAAATAAAAATATATAGTGAGGGGAGGCTATTGTGTGCAGAACAGTACCTTGACTCTTAAAGAAATGGGAATGTGTATTGTGCAGAGGTGCTAGATAAATTAAGTTACCTTGGGAATAAGGCAATTAAAACTAAGGCTAAAACTAAGGGAGGTAAAACTAGGGAGCCATGTTCTGTTTCCACTGAAAAAGCATAAGGTTAAATGACTTGTTATCCTGATATATAGGGAGTATTTAAACACACTTATTCCAGTGTGTTTTAAAATCAGTGTTCTAGTCTGAAGAAATATTGAATACTTGGAAGCCAAATGTGAATGTCAGTTGGATGTTAAATATGCCAAGTACTAAAATCTTATTTTAAACACAGAGGTTTTGAGGGAAGACTACAGAGGAAAAATTGGATTACTTTTTAGTATTTCTGAGCCTCATTGTGTCTTGTGGATCAATCGAAGTCCTGCCTTTGCACTGTGGAACTACGAGGTAACTGATTTTGAAAGGCATTAGCTTCATTCTAAGCAACATCATTCTAGAATTGATGAGACAGCTAGTTCTATAGCTAATGCAAATTTAATGTTGTGGTGTAAATTACAGATATGAGTATCTTTTGTATAAGTGATGCACAGCATGCAGCTTGTGGGTGGGAAAGTTAACAGAATTAAGGCTGCATGATGCTATTTGGGTCTTGGTAGTTCTTGTGTAATGTTCAACACAAGTTTTGTTTTACAATTTAAATGTAACTTTATAGTTTTTATTATGTAACAGCCTCCTGTACATAAGATGATAGCTACTTGTCATTACACCATGAGTGCATGGTATACAGAAATAACACTTGAAATGGTGAAAGAACAGTTGTTCTTGTATGTAGTTGTATTAACTTTTTTGAGGACTTTCACCTTGCTGTCAAATCAGAACTGATCACTTTAAAGCTGTCATGATGTGTCAGGTAAATCTTAACAGGTCCCTGAGTAGGTAACACAGAGCACTCCTGTGTCCAGCTAGCATTGTGAAAAAGCAGCAAATGTAGTTAGGATCATTTAGTGCTTCTTAGTTAAGTAGAGTTTCTTAGTGTGAATCTTGTTGTTTAAGATGTTTTTCTTTGTTTTCAAATCCTGGATTTGACTCCTTTTGCAAACAGAGCTTAGGGAGTCTTCTTCCTTCCTTCATTAGTGCTCTAACATAAAAAAAGTTTGCTTCTCCAAAACAGTGATTGCTTCAGTTGGTGGAGCATCATTTGTTCCTATGTGTCCTGCCTCTTGGAAAACCATTGGCTTGCATGAAGCAGGGAATCTGGCTCATTCCACTCCTTCCTCTCAAAAAGCACCAGAAGGAACATATTGTGCCCAGCTCCCAGTCTTTTTGTTTTGTTTTTTTTCTTTACTATGTAAATCATGAGGGGGAGAGGATATACCAACTTATTTACAGCGGTAGCTGGAGGAAGCAAGCATGATTAAAGCAGTACCTCTAACATGTGGGTATTTCCAGTTTTCTCCATGTAGTGTGCTTTATAATTTCAGAAGGTTAAGTTGCCTTTTGTCTGATAAGACCATTTCAAAGGACACTTTAAGGGTTTTAAAGGACGCTTAAAAAATGAAAGCAAGGTGAAGGTGAGCATGGAAGGTATGTTAAAGGAAGATGATACTCTGCAGCAAGTGGCTTACTGAAAATGCATTTTCTCCTTGCTGTGATGTGTGTGGAATGTGCAGGCAAAAATATTTGCTTTATAAGGCATCTTAAATAAGACTTCTAAATAAAGTCCTTTTTACAATGATTACATTGGAAAATGAAATACTAAGCTATATTCTTCTCCCCAGTGTAGCTGTAAAGCTTTTTGCATTGTATTAATTGTCCCAGGTAGTATATGGCAATACCACTTATATCCATGGGACTTACTGCCTGTTGCTCACATCAGTTACTCAATGCATATACCTGACCAAAACAATACCATAAGTAATTTGTATATCATCAGTTTGTCATAAAACAGCTTCATGTTTACCTACAAAGCAGTTACAGTAATCCATTTTTATTGGCGTTAGCAAAAGTTACCGAGATGCTCAGGGACCTCAATTGCAAAATTACATAGATGGGACAATGCATATGAAAGGATCAGGTTACAAATAAGCAGTTACTAATGCCTTTAGGAAATGCTTCAGCTCACAAACTGTAAAGATGATCTGTAGACTTAAATATGCCAAATGTCTGATGAAAATGGTCTTAAGTTTGCTCCCTCCTTGACTTCTCATCTGTTTAAATCCGTTTGAACCAAGACCCTGACTCTTTTGGTTTATTTATTATCTTTTTCTTAGACCAGCTGCCTGCTGTTGTGTGAGGCTGAGACTGAGTTGCCTTTGCTTGGGGCTTGGCTAATACAAAATGAGGAGCAGTGCTGTCCTTTGAGGGTCTGTGGCACCCTGTTTAATGGTAGGAATGCCATTAGAAAGACACATGTTGGAAGGAAAATGAAATTCTTGTACTGGCAGAGAGATGATTTGGGTCTTAGGGGCTGCAGAGTGCTGGGTGCAAGTGGTTTGACATCAGTACTTAATTATCATCAGTCAGTAATTAATGTAAGCAGTTAACCTCAGCTTGAGGAGTTACATACTGACTGCTTCTAGTGCAGGCTATTAGTTCAGCACTAGCTCTGGTTATCTTGCTGCTTCTGGGACTTTTTTGGTTGTTTCTGTGGTGTGGGGGTTTTGGTTTTGTTCTTTTTTTACAGTAGTGTTCAGACATATGAGTTACCAAAAAGGATGGTGAAGGTATTTTTCATGCCTTCACTTCAGAATGTTGAAGAGAATGGTTCAGTTCACCTGCTTGTGGCAGTTATACTCAGAAATCTTTAACTCTGTGTTTTAAACCTTTTCTGATTGAAGGAGCTTCTCCAAAATGCAGAAAGCAAGAGTTTGGCTGCCCCTCAGCCCTCCCACAAGTTTAATTCCTCAATACATATGTCCCTCTCTAGGCTCTGCTCTTGTAGTGCTTCTGCTGGAGAGCTCGACTTTTTCTTCCTCCAGAGCTGCATCTGTAACACAGGAAAATAGACAGCTTGATCACTTGCCTAGGGAGTAACTGATGTGATTAAAGGAGAAGCAGTCAGTTTTCGAGTTAGTGCAGCACTGCGTGCATTCATGAGCTGCTGACTTACATTCCCTTCCAGGGGAATCCTTTCCATTCCCCTAAAAGGAGATTTCATCTTCATCTCCTTCCTGAACTCTTGTATGTTCCAGATTTTGGAGTCATCGCATTTGAAATGAAAACCCATGCTAGTGCTCCTATATCCTATCCCACAGCTGCGAATTCATCAGTATTTGAAAGCAGACATATGTTTAGCTTATCTGCAAAAACATTTTTAAAATAAATAGCATGGAGATAATGGTAATGCTTCTGACTAATTGTACCCTTGAGCACAAATGCACTGGTTTGTCCTGTCATCTCTTTGAAAACATGTGTTTGCTAGATCAATCTTGTTTCCCTTTTGAAACCTTTTAAACCTAATCTTGATTTAGTATGTGTCATATATGATTGATGTAGAGGTGCTGTCTCTTTATTCAGAGTGGTTCACAAGTAACAAACTGCTGCCGTATACTTGTTTGTTATAATAGTCAGGGTTTGAAAATAAAGTGTTCTTGTTTGAATGGTTTTGTGTAGTTTGTTGATAATCCACATAGACCCTGTCTATGAGATTGTCAGGTGGCTTGAATTCATTCACTTTCACTGAAATACTCCATAGTCTAGATGATAACTCTGAGGGGGTTGATCTGAGTGGGGTTTTTTTAGATTCACATATAAATTACCTATGTGGAAACTCTTATTTATTCCAGCACTGATACCTTGCAGCGTTAGAAGGAGTTGGTAAACAAATAAATTGCAGATACCACTTTGGATGTTAAAACCAAAAAAACTGACAGAGATTTAGGACCTAATTTAAGAGTCAATGGAAGTATCTTAAATTATTTCAGAAGAGCACAGGTGACTGGATTCCCGGTGTTGTCATTTGTCAGGGCAGTTATCTGAAAGTAATGTATTGAGGAAGACAGCCCCAGCTTTGCATTGAAAGTGATGGATGAAAAACTGGTGACGACTGTTCAAGAGAGAGGTCCTAGTACTATGTGAGCATTCAATAGGAATCAAACAAGCAACTGTCTTGTGTTACTAGAAGATGAATAAACCAGGAAGGTTGCTGTGCTACTGTGTAAATCCAGCTTGTATCCACATTTTGAATGCTACGTGTGGTACCCTGCTGCTAAGAGGTACAGTAAAGCTTAAAGATCAGTTGGGGGCAACAAAGATGATCAAAGATATGGAAGAGCTTCGTAAAGATGAAGAGTCAAGATTTGTTAGGCTGGGATAAAGATGACTGAAGGAGATGTGAAGTCTCAGAAGTCATGAGTTAAACTGAGGACTGGGTAGGAAGTGATTTTTGACTTTTTCTATGAAGGACATAGCAGCCAGGTTCAAAACCATCAAGTCACGGTTCATGCAGCAGGTTTGAGTTTTTAGAGGATATAAGGTAACAGTCTTTAATCACAAATCATTGTGGCATACTACAGACATGTTGTCTACATTGCAGGAGCAGCACTGAATTTTAAACTGTCAAGGTGGTAGACATCTGCTTTTCCAATTACACCTTATTTATTTCTACTGCAGTTCAAAATAAATGTATATGTTCTGTGTTTCTTTAAACACCTTATAGCACAGTATAAACTTCATTGAATTCTAGTTATCTTCTTGTAGTGAGTTTGAAAACAGTCAAATATAGTGCTGCGTTTGTTTTGAATGTTCTTTTGTTGCTTGCCTTGAAAGCTTTCCTAGCTAATTCTTCAGTTTGGTTATGTATTTTATATTTATTATTAAAATAGTCTAATAAAAATACTACTGATGGAGAAATATTGTGATATATAGTTACTGGTATGGGTTCACACAGGGAGTGCCACTTGGAGCTTGATGATGCCTTCTGCAGTTTAACCTGTGAGACTGCCGTCAGTTTTATTACACTGTACAGAAGCCTCATCACTGTGAGGGAGGCAACTGATAATAAAGGCTTGTGTTTAGTCTATGCTTTACCATCTAATCTTGGTGCTTGCAGCAGTCCACCTGTGTAATCACAGTGTTAAACCTTACTTTCCTTTGTAAAGGACAGAAGGAGGTAAAGCTCTGTTGAAGAATTTATTGTAAGTAATCTTGCCCTTGTTCTTGACATACCACCTCATCTAAAATTAAAGGTTGTTTCCTTGATTCAAGTAGTGTAATCAGCAGCTAGGTTAATAGCTTTTTTCAAGCACATGATTTTTATGGTCAGTGTGTTTCAAAACTTTGCCTCAAGTGCTGCATCATCCAGCAATGGCAGTGGCTGCTTACGTGGACTACTGGCATATATTTGTGCTGCTGTGTTAGCTTCTCTGTTTTTGAAAATGTAACTGATATCTGGTCTTGGTGGAGTGATATCATTGCCATTTACTTTCTGTTGAGATGTGTAAGAATGAATTGTAGTTTTAACTTTTTCCTATGGGTTTTAGCTGAGGAGGTGAATAAAGTCCAAAATTAAAGTGACTTTTTATCACAGTCCAAAGCTGCCACTTGTTCTGTTTAAGGCTTAATAAAGAAATGTAAAGCTGAAGCGAAATAAAGGAATTGCAGCAAGTGGTCAGAGGTGGACACTGTAATCTCTTTACAGTATCTAGCGAAACCAGTAAAATTGCTTTGATGCTTTTACTTGGATTTTAACAGGATCTGAGCAGAGTTACTAACCTGACTTTTTTAAATGATAAAAAACATCAAAGTACCTACTTCTCCATGATGTTGTGTAGTTAAAGGCTTTCTGTTCAGTGTGCTTTTGTTATTTATCATAGAATAGGTTGTGTTAGAAGGGACCTGCAAAGGTCATCTAATCCATCTCCACTGCACTGAGCAGGTACATCTTCAGCTGGATCAGGTTACCCAGAACCACATCCATCCTAGCCCCGGATGTCTCCAGGGATGGTGTATCCACCACTTCTCTGGGCAGCCTGTGCCAGTATTTGACCACCCTCAATTTAAAGAATTTTT
>JBCJKH010041046.1:0-16158 GCA_039877255.1 Loriculus beryllinus | reverse complement strand
AGCTTCTGCCTAAGAGCTCAGCTCAGTCTCCCCTGGGGCAGGTTAAAGCCATTCCCCTTGGTCTGTCCCTACATCCCTTGTCCCAAGCCCCTCTCCAGGTTTCCTGCAGCCCTTTCAGGCACTGGAGCTGCTCTCAGGTTTCCCCTTCAGGAGCCTTCTCTTGTCCAGGCTGCCCCAGCCCAGCTCTCAGCCTGGCTCCAGAGCAGAGCTGCTTCAGCCCTCGCAGCAACTCCATGGCCTGAACACAGAAAACAGCCTCGCTTCAGGGCTTCAATTATCTTCCAAATCAGATGATTACAACATCTCCTGAAGGGCAAAGGAATCCTTCAAAAAGACTCGAACCTCAGCACCTGGCTGCACCTTGGAAACTTTCTGGAAGCCTCCAGTGCTGCGGCTCCTGCTCTGCAGGGAGGAAGGCGAAGGGTGAGGCAGCCACGTAACCAATGTGCTTCATCAGGGAGCCCACCCCAGCTCCTGCTGAATCACCCTCTAACAGGATTAGTGACTTCCAGCTGCGTTCAGCCTCATTTCCTTTGTGCAACAGTGTGCTTAATTGCAGAGACTCTCATTTACTGTTGCAGAGCACAGCCCAGCTCCGAGGATAAATTAACATGACAGCTCCATGGGAAGTGCAGAATGTAACTTTCTGACTTGTCTGATTTGATGCAGATACAAGTATTTCAACCCAGCCAAGGACACAAACAGCCCATTTCTAAGAAGCTCTAGCTGGAAGAGGGGAACAAGGATTCTGTAGGAGGGGCGGCTGCCGCGATCAGTGCCCTGCCACACTCCCATGGGCACAGAGCATCGGCAGCACAGTGCTCCAGGCTGGCACACTGCACTGCTCCTCAGCAAGACTCACTGCACTTGGATTTCGGGTGGGGTTTTCCCCTTTAGTGCAAAACTACTTTGTTCTATCAGGAGTAAGAGGTTTTACTTGTAAATCTTCATACAACTCCTCTGTTCTTTTCAAGGGAGAGAGGTGAGCACCAAGCCTGTCAGTGACACTCCAAGCCTGATGCAGGATTTGCTGCCAAGAAAGCAATGGCTCTATTATTCTTTCTTGCCATCACACCAACTCTGTGCCCCTGTCTGCCCTCCTCATCCCCCCTTAGCTGGTGAGAGGGGTCCCAGCCCAGTCTGCAGTCTCACCAATACTCTCCATAACTGCTGGAGAGAGGCCAGCATCGCCTGCAGATAGCTCATCCCATCCCCACATTGATGCAGGCTGCCTTTGTTGAAACAGAGCAAAGCTTGATTCAAACTGAATTAAATAATAATAATGCAAAAAAAATAAATTCTGACCTCTGAGAAATCAAATCAGATCTCCAATAATCTGCTTTTGCTCAGACACACAAACGGAGAGCTCAGATTTCCAGCACAGCCGCGTCCCATGGTCCCAACACAGACCCACAGCCCAGCGCTGCCAAGGAAAACCCGGCTCTGGGATACTCCCTGTGAACTCCAGCGAGCAGCTGCCAGAGGCACCCTTGCTGCCTGGAGAGGGGAGGAGGAGGTTACACAAGCACCCGCGGGGCAGCGAGCCAGCCCTGCTGCAGGCTCAGAGCAGGGGCAGGCTCACCACGATCACACAGTCGCACCATGCAAGTGCTGGCACTCACCATGTGCTCCCTGCACACGTGGAAGTGGACGCTGCCATAGGAGCTCCTGTCCGGAGCATGGCCAGGAGGGGGCCTGAGGTCACTGTGACCTTCACTGCCCGGCTGCAGCCTGAGCAATCCTGTGCTGATGCCAGCCCAGCAATGGATGGACAGACAGCTGGATGCAGCAGCGCATGGACAGGCCCCATTCGAGGGCTTTGGGCACCCTTGGGGTGCTGTGGGTGACAGGGAGCACGTCCCAGTCCAAGCACTTCTGGCACAGGAAATGGAGCTGCACCCACAGCCCATGGCCTCAGGGTGTTAGTCCCTGCCTGCACCCAGCAGCGTCCCAGCCACCAGGGTCCTGCAGCACCCTAAGTGTTCACTGAATGGTTAAATACACTGCAGTGACACTACCCTGAGAGCCCCTCCAGCCCCATACGGTGGGCACACAGAACAGCACAGGCACACCAGAGCAGTCAAGTCAAGAGACCTGATCCCAGCCACCTGATTCCTGGAACAGATAAAACAAAGGCAGCACTGAAATGGACCTTGTGAGGCAGAAATTTAAAGGAAATAAAACACAATTCTGAATCTGTGAACACCTTCTGCACCATCAGAAAAGCAGTTTATACTTCTTAAAAGGATTTAAGGAGAGTTTAATTCCTAGCAATTCACAGAGAAGCTGGTGCATGCACTTGTAGGCAGCACAAAACTGCATCATGTCCAAGCCTCAAAGCATTCCACAACAGACTCAAAGACAGACAGGAAGAACTGGCCATCTCCTCAGATATCCTCAAAGAGAATCTGTAACTGTCTCCAAAAGCACAGAACAAAACCGCTGCCGGCGAGCAGAGCCTGCTCCTGCACAGTCTGCATCCATATCACCATTCACACAGCATCAGCTTCCACACCAGGAACAGCTCCATCTGTGACATCCCAACTCCAGACTCACCTCCTGATGCCAGATCGGGTCATCCCATCACTCCATCTCCCTCAGTGCTGAAGGAAGCTCCTCTGTACCGACACCAGCCTGCCTGCCATCACATGGCACCTCACACCTTTGCTAATGCCCATGAGGCTGCACTACAACCACATCTCCAAAATTACCTCCTCAAGCAACACAGGTTTCTCCTCCTTTGCCATCCTCCAGCAGCTGGTACCATCACAATCTGCCTAATTAGAATTAGGGAGGCACCTGTGAGCACTGATGAGAAGGGCTGAGCTGACCCAACTCTGAGCCTCCACAGTAACACTGCTGCAAGTAATCAAGGTCCAGCAATTGTGAGCCCAGGAATCAAAAAGTATCTGAGAGAAAATGGTAACAAAGCAAGGAAAAAAGACAACACTTTACAGTGGGAAAGCCCACTGTGAACAGTCCTCAGCACCCTTTATTCCAGACACAATGTGAGGTCTATTTGTTCTCTTCATTTGCAATATAATTTAGCAACTTTGCCATTTTCCAGATGAATTTTAATTGCAATCCATGCTATTGATTTCACAACCACAGAGGACAGCTCCGAGAATTTCTTTTGTGCTACCATGAACCACTTTCACAAATACTGAATACCCGAACACTAACACTTACTGCACTCCACTTGCAAGCACCACAGCTGAGTTTCAGCTTTGCTTTCTCCCAGGCTCATTCGTGGTACTCCATCCTCCCAGAGCTCTGTGTTACAACCCCAAACTCCAGTCTTTCCCCACCTCCAAGCAGATGACTTGTACTTGTATCTCCACCACATCAAACATCTGAGACACTCAAAACCTTCATAGAAACCTGTCTTTCCTAAGCAAACAGAAAACCTGCCCAAAACATGCAGATTAAAATTCCCCTTAGTCCAAAAAGGAGCAGCTCCAGTTTATACAGCCTGGGTGTCCCTCTTTGAGATCATCTGAATTATCTGTTAATTGCAAAACCATCACTGGAGGGGATAACTTATGGTTAACCTGGAGCTTCCAATGTAAGGAAACTGCATGAAGCAAGTGTTCCTGGAAGGTCTGAATGTTCTGGAAACCTGGAGTTTCCAAGTGACTACACTCACATGGAAGCAGAAGGAGCAATGAGAGTTCTTCTCTCCCCTTTTCAGAACAGGAAAAAGCAACTTGGTTTAAGCAAAGTCAGCACCATTCCCAGCTTCAGTGAAGTGCTGCCCAGTGCCTGCCACGCGAGCGCACACGTACCTGGATGTATCTCAAGGCACTCCTTAGGACACTGAGGTTTGAGGTCTTCTTGTCATCGACGTTGGGGATGTTGCGCTTTAATGTCTCAAAGCATTCTTTCAAATGGGCCCGTCTAAAGGAAACACAGGTGTTTTATCAGCTTGGGCAGCACACACCAGGCACCAGTTTAGTAGAGGGGCAGAGCTTCATTGGGGCCTTAATCAAGCAAAGCACTTACACATGTGCATAACAGTCACCTGCCTGCTTACCCCAGAGCCAGCTCAATCCAGCAGGAACACTATTGGGTTCTACGCACAGATTCCAGTCCTGGCTGTGTCAGGAAACCACTGTGCAGTCTTACATGAACTGTCTCATCTCCCCGTGCTGCTGTTTCCACTTTCACTGCATTCCTGGTTTAACTATTCAGAGTTACAATACTTTTGGATCAGGAAGTGGTCTTTATTCTGTATTCATGCCGTGCACAGCCCCCTGATCCTGGCTATTTTATTGCTTCAAATCAAGTGAAGTTACACTGTTATGCACATGGGGATTTACTTTGCAGGGTTATTGCAATGCAGCACACAGCGCAGCAGAACACAGAGGGAAGCAAGAGATGCTGGGCTGAGCTGTCAGGAAGCAAAGCAATTCCAGGAGATGCAGGGAAAGTCACCGGGAATTCTGTTCAGGTTGGCTGTGACAAACAAGCAAACAAACCCCCAACAAAGCCAAACAAGCACTGACAGACTGCAGGCCAAGCCAAGAGGGATGAAGGGAAAAGAGGGAATGACAGCAACCCCTGGCTTTCTACGCACCTGTTCTTCTCCAATTTATTATGTACTTCCCTGGTCCCAACCCTGTAACCCAAACAGAACAAAGATAAACTCAGTGTCAGTTCAAAACCACAGCCATCCAACCTGCTCTCCCAGCAGCGTGTCTAGGACATACAGGTCAATGTCAAAGAGCACTTGAGGGGTTCAGGTATCACTGCTGCGTTCACATTTCCACCTCTGCTGTATGAAGATACATTCCATACTTTGCATGAGGCAGGACATACATGCACAGGATACAAACAGGTACAGTGTGTGCCAGGGACACTGGGTCTGGGCTCTGATCTGTCTTCACCCTCCGAACCAGGAATACTTTTAGGAAAAGCCAATTGAATCCATGTTATCCCAGTTCTTCAGCTACAGCAGTAATAGACACGTGGAGGCTTTAAGTACCTTCCATACACTATAGGAAGTAATTGCTTGCCTTTGGCTGAAGATACCCAGCCATGGAGGTGTTAATGTTTCATGAATATTTAAACCAAATATTAGGCAGCCTTCTCCCATGAAACCTTCCCAAGCTGAAGAAGACATCTTTCCTAATGAAGCAGCTCTGGGCAGACAGATCACGCCCCATGGGCTATCCCATCCAGAGGCACTTCAGGAATCCTCCACACTGCTCAGGCTTTCCCAGTGTGCCTGTGCCAAGAGCTCTGGCAATCCCACAGGGTACACTGCCTGGATTGCAGCATGGACACGGCGATGCTGCCCCTGGCTCCCAGCTTCCTGGAGCACAAGGGCAGTTTGCTGGAGCAGCTGCAGCCACCCAAGAGCCACCAGGAACCCCCCTGCACCCCTCAAACCCACACATGCCCCTCAGGGGCAGCTTCACTTGACTGAAGCACAAAGGCACCAATCCTTCCTGCAGCTGAGTAGTTTACAGACAAGCTCCAAAGATCACAATCCATCTTTAAGGAATCACATTGGCATCCTAGAAAGGCCATTACCTTTACACATTCTTACCTACTTTCCCCATTTCTTTCTATGCATTTTGGGATCTCTACATCCCAAAGGACACCATGAACCCTTTTTTTTGGTCCACTGCATCCTACACCTCCTCCTGCTCCCACAGGATGGTACTGAAACTGCCTCCTTGCATGGAGAATGCCCATGGGGAAGGTCAGCACCATCACAAGCTCAGCCCTCTGCTCCTCTCCCAACTGGGTTACAGTGGCTCCGCACTGCAGCTCACAGCAAACACTGTAAGAACCAGTCCTGAGGAAAAGAAAGTGAATTGCCACATCCTGGAGCAGCGTTCCCTTGTACACCTCACTGCAGTCACCCCCACCTGCAGGCAGTTGGGAATGGTCAGAGGTGTAGACATGGATGGGACGAAAGACAGAGAAGACCTAGGTCACTGCTGCCGCAGGAAGGAAGACTGAGGGGCCAAGGGAAACAGGTAGGAGCTGGCTGCAGAGAGGGAATGGTCTGTTCTGCAGGCCACAAGCACTAACACCAGGCTGTGCATCCGGATACAGCGATCTGGAAACAACCGCCTGAGAAGATAGAGTCTGCACCAGCCCGTGTCCCTAAGAACAAGCTGGACAAACACAAACCTGGAGCCACATCAGTCACAAGTCCTGTCCGAGGGCGAGGACAGATCAAAACGCCTTCAGTCCCTTCCAGCTGCAGGAGCTCTCAACAAGCAGGAGGCCCTTAGCACCTACAGCACTAGGAAACTGAGACAGCGGCTATGGTCATCTCTGCCCTGGGGAACGAAACCTCCCAGATCACACCCTGTTTGCAGGAAGGTGCCTGCCAGCAGCTGCACGACTTCCCTGACCGGTGTTTGCAGAGATCTTTAGCCAGCCACAACAGCAGATGCCACCTGAGATCAGAGAGGCAGTGCTGGGACGTGGGAACACGCTTGTCCTAATGCGGGTCTGGCTTGGAAAAAGAAATCTTTGTATAGAGTTTTACAGGGAGGGAACATAAACGCGGAGCTAAGGAACGCGCTATCAGAAACCAAAGAGGCACCCAAATTCCACGCATCCCGGTGCTCCTGATCCAACAGCTCTGCCGCAGCACCAGCTGCTCCAGGCCCGCGCCGCTCTCGGTACCATTTGCCTGCTCCCTCTCAGAAGCCGCCATGCACAAGCCTCACTCACCCGCCAGGTCTCTTCTTCTGCTCGTTTGGTTTCGTGTCTTCGGCCGGAGCCAGCTTCAGCATGCCGAGCGGCGCGGGCGCTGCCGGGTGCTGCAGGGCCGCCGGGGGCTGGGGCTGGATGGGCTGCTGCTGCACCACATGGTGCTGCGAGATGGCCAGGACGGGCGCCGCGTAATGCTGGAGCTGCTTGGGGCTGCCCGACGGGGGGGGAGCAGCGGCTCCGTCCGGCAGGAGCGGCCCCGGCGGCCGCTGGAGCACGGGCGCAACCGGCGGCGTCTCCTGGCTGAGGCCGGGCGCGCTCACCAGGGGCTGGTGGCGCTGGGCGAGCGTTGGGGACAGCGCGGTCTGAGCCTGCTGGGGGGGGCTGGTGACAACGGAGATGGGAATGACCGAAATGGGGGCTGCCAGCGGCGGGGGCGGCGGCGGCGGGGCCGGGGCCGGAGGGGAGATGGGCACCAGCAGCTCGCTGCGGGGCTCCTCGGGGGACACGGCGCTGTTGGCCCTTGGCGCGCTCCCCTTCCCGGCCTTCTTCTGCTCCTGCTCCCTCTCCAGGCGGAGCTTCTCGTGCTGCTCATTCTCCTCTGCAAGAGAACCCGACAGTGGTTAATGGCCCTTCCCCATCCAAGGCCTTAAACCAGGCCGCTGACAGCGGCAGCGGGAGCCGTGCCCCTGGACACCCATCCCATGTCCCAGCCATGCTGCACCTTCCACTCGCTGCCCCTTCTCTCCAGCATGGGCTATTTAAACACAACCCACGTGCTGCTGCCACATTCACCCTTGAGGCCAAGCTGCCAGGGGATGCGGGCTCCTCCATGTCTGCAGCAACCCCAGCATCACCGGGGACAAGACACCACTGCCCACATGGAGAGAAACATCCCGATCCAGTCACTTCCCTCTCCCAAGGTCCAACAATGCGAGGTCTCTGCCAAGGGCACACATTTCTGAGCTGAACATGGGTAATGGACCTTGGAGAGCCAGGCAGGACCTGGCTGGGAGCCTGTGCCTGCTCTTACACAAGCCCACAGGCATGGGCTCAGCACCCTAAGTGATGGCTGCTTCTGCAACACCTTCCCAAAGCCCTCCCTGCTTGTGCTGTATGCAAAGGTTGTTGCTGTGTTGCAGCGGGCCGCAGTCAACCACCCACCCATGCAGGGTGACGCAGGGCAGGCTCTCGGGGTTAAAACACCCTGCATTTCATGCAGCAAGTGTAAATCTCTGCCCAAGGAACACTGCACCGACACAAACCCATCAGGGCGCTCCTTCATGCTGCGGGTTTTGTTCGTGCTCTTGAACTTGGCTTTGACGTGCGTACGTTCCTGCGTGTTTTCAGAACGCCAGACAAAGTAAATGAAATCTGTGTGGCCTGACTAGGAAAATAAACCTCCTTCAAGGCGACGCAGGTCCACGGCTCCCGTTGGGTGAACATGGCACAAATGACATTTATTTATACAAACCCTGCGGTGCCAGTGGCCCCACGGCTCGCAGCCTCCATCGAACACCCCGAACCCGCTGTCCAGGCCCCACAGATCTCGTTCCCCACAGCCTCCAAGGGCTGCAACAAAAAACGGTGCTGCAGCAGCACGCCTGGAGCTCTGACCGAGTACATGGAAACTAAACCCGTTGCTCATCGAAACGGGGATCAGAGAAACGCTGCGCCTGTCCACCACGGGAGTTTGGGCTTGACCGCACAGCACCCCTGCCCCAGGCCAATGGGTGATGTGGTCTCATAGGATCCCATGCTGGTTTGGGTTGAAGGAACCTTAAAGCTCCTCCAGTTCCAGCTCTGGCTCATGGCAGCGCCTGGGAGATTCCCAGGAGCGATTCCCACTGCTGGGAAGCCAGCGGGAGGAGGAGGAGGTGACGAACGCTGCTCATCAGCAGTATTTATGTAGATGTCTCTGGCTGCTGACTCGGTGCCAGCCAGGGCCCCGGGGCTGCACATCAGGAGTCCCCTTCGGCCAAAGAGTTCAGCCCAAGCATTACTTTGTTGTAGCCAAAGCCTGGCACCAGGGAGCCACTGTTCCCTGCATCTGAGGTGAAAGGGACCCTGCTATGGCCCCTCCTGCAGGGAGAGGACTGAAGGGTCTCTAAGCCATCCCTTCCTACACGCACACCCCTCAGGGTAGAAACGCTTCCACTGAGCTATCAAGATCTCCATCTCCTGCTCACTTTGTACTCAGGTCTTGCCAACAAACTACAGCCAAGCTTTACAAAAGCCCCCCCTACAGCTCTTTGGGTTTCCATATGAGGTAAGCTCACCCTTCACTGACACGCATATGAACAATGAAAGGTGCTCAGATACATGTGGCTCACCCTTTCACAAGGGATGCACTCGTGCAGGAGCTGCTGCAAGCCCCATACGTAGGAAGCATACAAGGCTCCAGGCATTCCTTGGGCTATCAGGGCCAGCTGAAGCAGCAGGTACCCACCAAAACGACGTGCCATTGCCACCCATTCTCCACACTGCCACCCAAGGGTCTGTGGATTGAGCAAACCATGGGAGAGAACCAGCCCTCGGGGGGCCTGAGTCACAACAGAGAGGACAAGGAAACCCCCCCTGCCCAAGCCAGACGCCTGCCCAAGGGCTGTGTCATGAGAGAGGGGGCCTCAGTGTCACCATGCAGGAGAACAACAGCAATGCCAGCAGCAACAGCACGGAGCAGCAAATCTCATCACAGGAGGACACAGAACAGGGTCAGTGCTCCTGACCGAGGACTGGGGCTATTTTAGGGCCCTGATAGCCCAGGAATACACCGTGCCAGGCACCCTTAACTGTGTTACCTCATAACACACAGGCTTTAAATGTGTGTCCTCCCTCTTGCGTGCCCTGGCAATGGCAGCATCGGGGACAGCCAAGGCAGAGACACACGTGCTCCAGGGCCAGGGCACGTCCCCGGCCTCCTGCCCCACTGGTGCTGCAGAAGCACTGCACGGGGAACACTGCAATGCCCTTTTAACACTCCTGGTTTCAGCAGGGCACTCAGTACTCAGACCCCACCAAGGGTATGTGCCTCTGTGGAACCGAGCATCACGCCTCTGCCGTGCTTAAAGGTCCCCCCCCAGCACAGAGAGAGAATACTACAGGGATGCCCCATCCCTGGCAGTGTTCAAGGCCAGGTTGGACACAGGGGCTTGGAGCAAGCTGCTCCAGTGGAAGGGGTCCCTGCCCGTGGTTGGAACTGGAGGAGCTTTAAAGCCCCTTCCACCCCAAACCATTCCATGACCGCAGGACATGGGGCTCTCGCACCTCTCCCAGCCCCATATCCACACCTGAACCCCTGGCTCCAGCACGCGGGTGTTCACCGTGCGCCTCATTCCCTTCCAGATCCACCATCCTGCAGGAGAGCAAGGCCCTGCTGAAGAGCCGGATGGTGTCGGAGCAGGCGGTGGCGGAAGCCCTGTGTGCCATCATGCTGCTGGAGGACAGCTCCCCACGCCAGGCGCTCGCTGATTTCCTGCTGGCCAGGAAGCTGGCCATCCAGCAGCTCCTCAACCAGCCCCACCACGGTCAGTGCCCCTGTGCTGCCTCCTTCTTAACCCTTCACCTCCTCTCCCTCTTGCCCCAACAGGAGCGGGTGGGTTGGTCCTGGGAAGCTCGCTGTGGTGGGGACACAGCCATGGCCTGGCACTGCGGGGATGGGGCTGACAGCACTTGGTCCAGCACCAAAAGGCCATGAAAGTTAACAGTGCTGAGGGCATCAGGCTAAGCTCGTCTGTAAAGGAATGAGTCTTTTGCCCTCCAGCCCTTCCCTGAAGGTCTCACTGTAAGCACAGGGCTCTGTTGGAGGGGGTGCCTCAACTGAAAGGCGTTGCTCTGCAGGCGCAGGTATAAAAGCTCAGGTATGCTCGCTGATGGAGCTGTTAACCATGACCCTGTACCAGGCCCATGCTCTCTTCTACACCGTGCCCCAAGGGATGCCACCGGATCCAGCCCTGCCCTGTGGTTTGCTCTTCTCCACCCTGGAGAGCGCCACAGGCCAGCACCCAGCAGGTGAGGGCACAGGCAGCTCTGTTTGCAGGCAGGAGGTTCCCCCCATGCTGGGCTGATGCCCTCCCTGTCTGCTTGCAGGGAAAGGGGGGGTTCTGGAGGAGGAGGTGCAGCTGAGCAGCTGGTTCCGGTACCTCCCCGAGTCCGTGGTGGAATTCCAGCCGGCCCTGCGGACCCTGGCACATCCCATCAGCCAGGAGCACCTCAGAGAGACGCTGCAGAAGTGGATCACCATGTGAGTGCGGCATCACCCACCTTGCAGGACTCTGGCAGGCACCACACAGCACAGCACAAAGCAAACCCGAGTTCATCTCCAGCCTCCTTCATTCCAGGCAGGCTGCTTGCCCACCATTCCTTTTTCCCTGCAGTTTAACAGCCAGAGGCAGCCCAGCCCCATCCTGACAGCCAGGCTGTAACACTGACATAACAAACTACCTGGGCTGCACAAAGATACCTGTCTAGAGCTGCTTTATTCTGCTATAGCCACCAGCAGACAAGCACAGAGTAAATGAGAAGGCAATCTCTTACCTGGCTCTTGATCCAGCACCTCCTTTCTCCTCACTGCCCTTCCCTAGACTGAAGGAGGGAACCAGCCACCCTTTATAGGGCTGCCAGCTCCACCCCAGCATGCCTTGCCCTCCACCTACAGCCCTGCCTGTCCCTTACAGCCTCATTAACAGCCTCGTTAGTCCTGTGTCATTATCTGATGGAGCCAGCTGCTCCCTGCCCCACCTGCAGCCCCCCTCCCCATGTGCTTGCTGGCCATGGGATGTGTCCCCTGCAGCCCTCCCTGCTGCCAGTGTTCCCGGGGCACGGTGCTCCCAGTTTCACTGTATTCCTGGGATCTGGGGTGCAGCTGCCTCCCCAGGAAGCACCCTCAGCCCCATAAGTGATTCCACAGGCAAAGCCTCTTCAGGTTAAGGAGCCCACGTTCTCTCCTGCCTTCCCCGGGGCTGTGCCTGAGCAAGTCAGCGAAGCCAAACGTGTCCTTCAGGTGCAGTGAGGACATCAGGGCGGGCGTCAGCAACCTGCTGGTGTATGTGAAGAGCATGAAGGGCCTCGCAGGGATTCGCGATGCCGTGTGGGAGCTGCTCACGAGCGAGTCTGTGAGCCACAACTGGGATGCGCTGTGCCATCGCCTCCTGGACAAGCCTGCTTCCCTCTGGGAGGATCTGCTGCAGCAGCTGTTCCTGGACAGGCTGGAGGTGGGTGGCCGTTCAGGGGAGCCTTGCTCTGCGCTCCCCCTTGTTGCCCACTGCGGGTGTTAGCGTGTGTTTTAAGTGCTAAGCGGCAGGAGGCACGTTGTAAGAGTGCTCTTGGGTTTCTGTTCCAGACACTGACCAAAGAAGCGTTTGACTCCATCTCAAGCAGCTCCAGACAGCTTCTCACCGTCGCCTTGCAGGAACTTGAAGTCCCCCCCAGCACCTCTGCCCCGAGCAAGCACATCCAGTTTGAACACAACGTGGCCCTGTTCCTGTGGTCAGAGAGCTCCAGCGACCTGCCCTGCGACGCCGCTTGGGTCAGCGTGGCAAACCGCGGCCCCTTCGCCAAGAGCGGCCTGGCCATGAAGGCGCAGGCGCTGACGCCGTGCGTGCAGAGCTTCTGCTCGGCTCTGGACTCCAAGCTGAAGGCCAGGCTGGATGATCTCCTCTCCTACCTCCCCCTGGACCCCTCGGCCATGGAGGCTGCTCCCGCCGTGCAGCCGCGCTCTGCCTTTGACCGCTACGCCGATGCCGGCACAGTGGAGGGGCTGCTCCGTGACCGCTGCGTCGCCTGCATCCACCATGTACTGGGCTGCGTGCGCGAGGAGCTCCAGAGCACGCAGAGCCTGCTGGCGGGGCAGGAGGATGCTCCCAGTGATGCCAGACTCAACGCTGTCCTCTTCATGGCCAGACTCTGCCAGTCCCTGACCGAGCTCTGCCCTCACCTGAAGCAGTGTGTCCTGGGCCGGTCGGGCAGCTCGGAGATGGTGCTGAAGGAAACCCGCTCCACCAAGAAGCTGGGGAAGGGGAAAGCCCAGGAAGTGAGCCCCGTGCAGGCCAAGTGGCAGGGGGTGAAGGCAGAGCTCCTGCAGCAGAGCCTCTTTGCTTACCAGATCTGGAGCTCGGCTGTCACCAAAGTAAGGAGCTGTTTCTCCCCTCACTGCTGCTCCCTGCATGGGTTGTGCTCGCTCAGCTCCCTGTGGTCAGCGCTGCTGCTCCTTAGCTGGCTGCTGAGAGCTCACTGTGCTGCTTCCACAAGGGAGAGGAGGTGGCATCCAGTGGGATCGTCTCTGTAAGACTGACATTGGGAGGCAGGGGGGGCTGTGGGAGATCAGCCTCTGCAGGCAGGAACAGGCTGCCTGTCCCTTGGTGCTGCTGTTCATGCTGCCTGTCCTCTGACTGTGTGCTTTGTGTTTTGTGCTCTTAGGGGCTGGTCGAGTGCTTTACCCGCACGTTGCTGCTGGACACAGCTGGCTCTGTCCTGGCCACAGCCACCAGCTGGGATGAAATTGAAATTCAGGAGGAGACCGAGTCTGGAAGCACCGTAACGTCCAAGATCCGGCTGCCCATGCAGGTACGAGGTACATCCTCATGGTAAACACACAGAAACAGCCTGCTGGGAGGAGAAATCTCCGGAGCCAACACTTTGGCCTGCTGTGGAGTTTGCTGGTATTATGAGCACAGCAAAATGCTCCCCAGTGCTTTTACTTGCTCTTTGAGATACTTCCTAGGGACAGAGGAGGGAAATTAGAGAGTTGCTGCTGTAGATTCAAATGAAGAACATTGAACCAGATCCTGTAAAACTGAGCTGAAGGACTTAGGCCTGGTTTATACACAGAAGTAGGAAGCTGCTAAATTAAAGCTAACGTAGCTTGCAGACCATGTTAAACTAACAGGGTGTTCTTCCACAGCCCTCCTGGTGCGTGCAGTGCCTCCTCTTCAGCCTGTGCCAAGAAGTGAACCGGGTCGGTGGCCACACTCTTCCCAAAGTCACCTTGCAGGAGCTGCTGAGGAGCTGCATGGCACAAGTGCTTGCTGCCTACGAAAAGCTTACGGAGGAGAAGCAGGAGAAGGTATGTGAGTAGGATGATCCCTAAGGATGGAAAGTGTCTGCCTGTGAGCGTTGGAAAGGGTGAGAACAGTCTTCCCCTGCCTGCCCCAGAAATGAGGCAGAAAGGGATCAGACACCAAACTGCTCAGACTGGTTGTTAGGTTGGATGGTGCTTGATGCTGGTGTTTCTAAGCATTTCCCTGAAGCAGTCCTTTGACACCTTCTGTGTGAGTGAAGAATCTTGCTCCTGACTGTCCTATTTGCAGAAAGCAGGCACCTTTCCCATGACCCAGAACAGAGCTCTGCAGCTGCTCTATGATCTGCGGTACCTGAGCATCATCTTGACAGCAAAGAGTGAGGACACAAAACCCAGCAGGATCAAGCATGACTCCAGGTGCGATGCAGTTCTGGGGTTCAGATACCAGCAGGAGATTCTAGGGCCCTAAAATGGTTTAAACCAGCAGCTTTATCAGTCCCAGGAGAATGCTCATCCTCAAAATATAGGAGGTGGGGTGGAATTCTGCTGCTGAGCGCTTAGAAATGGCAGCCTCCCATACACAGCGTGTCTATAGAGTTAAAACCTTGTGTGTGCTCCAGTCTCAAGACCTGAGGCATCTCTCTCTGGGACATACCACAGGGAAGAGGTTCTTCTGCAACAGCAGACGTTGTAGGTTGCGGAATAGCTGGAAACTTCAGCTGTTGTGCTGAGTAATTCCTGTTTTTGCTGTCACCTCATTGTGAAACATCTCTGTTGGCCTTGGCAACTGGTGCTGGGATGTACTCCCTGATAGGGCTCCTCTGTTCTGCTCGCAGGATGGAGAAGGTGATAGACTTTCTGGAGGGACACATAGATCCGTTTGACTTGGACGTTTTCACTCCACACTTGAACAGCAACCTGAATCGCCTGGTTCAGCGAACCTCCGTGAGTTCAAGGCGCAGGGAGGGAGCAGGAAGCAAAACCTCTTCTGAAGAGAAGCTTCATAAACTGCTTAATGCCTAAAGATAACTGCAAGCACTTAGGCAGAAATGGGAAGAGTATTTAATGCCAGCTGAAGATAAGAGGAGTTGGCTGAACTCTATCTGATGGGATTCACCGGAGCCTGCGCAGCTCTGATCGGGTTAAGTAGTGCTGAAACAGGCCTAGAAGTAACCTACCGTGATAAAAAGCAGTGCCAATTAAAAGCAAGAGTTAGAGGGGGAAGGGAGACACTGTGTTCAAACTTAAACCCAATCCAAGCAGCGTGCTCACCAGTGTATGGTGTGCTCAGCTGCTGCCAAATGCAGACAGCCCCTTCAAACCTCCTAGGTTCTCTTTGGCTTGCTGACTGGGACGGAGAACCAGTACACAAGCAGGAGCGGCACGCTTAGCTCCCAGGAGCAACACAACATCTTGCCATTAGCATCCAGCCAGATCAGGTAAGGCATTCCTGTGTCCTTTGGGGAAGCAGAATGTCTGGAATTGCTGCCTCCCTCTGACTGGTCTCATTTTTGTCTTCCATCTCTTATAAGATTCGGACTTCTGCCACTGAGCATGTCGAGCTCACGGAAGACCAAGGCTGCTTCTAGGAGCACAGACAGAGTTCAGGTCAGTGAATGGGGCTGTACTGACTTTCTGGCAGTACTCATTTTGCCACCAACATTAGGGCTTGCAGGGAAAGAACAAAGTAGCCAAGCAGTTTATGTTTAACCTCATCTTTATTTTCGGTAAAACCAGAGAACCAATGCAGCAACACAGCACAAGATGAGTTTCCCCTTGACCCTCAACAAACCAGCTGATGGCCCCTGTATGCTGGGGGCCCTCTGCTCTGTGGTAAAACATAAGCAATAACCACCATAAAAATGCAGGGATGAGGCATTTTGAGGTCATTGCATAGAAGACAATTAATTTAAAGATGGCTGCAAGAACTCTTGAAAGATACAAGCTAATTATCTGAACTCCTTTCCAGTGGGCTGCGGACCTCTAACTCCTGATGAAGCCTGGCTTGGGTATTGAAGCCTGTGTGAGCAGAGTGGTTTGCTTCTCCTGCAAAGGCTTTGTGTTGTCCTGTTTCTGAGTTTTAGAAGTAGACAACTTACGTTGCTACATTTAAAACATCCACTTAGATGGGAGTTCTCTGTGCTGAGGCTTGAGAGCCAAGGAATACCTCACTGCTACAGGAAGCAGTAATTAGTAATCTCTTTCCTTTAGCTGTTAACACAATAATCCATCTGTGGTTATGTCCCTTCAATGGAGACAGAAAAGGTCTGGTTTTATCAGAGCTGAGTGTTACCTGAGATGCTGATGCAGTTTACTGTGCAACTCTTGTTCTCCGTTATTCAGACCATGAATAATGGAGACCAGACCAGACATATTATGAGGGTTGTTTGAAAGCCCAAAGCTTCACACTAAAGGTATTCTTCACCTCTTACACCTCAGCTGGAGTAGAAGTGTGCAGTGGTGTG
>JBCJKH010041044.1:0-20127 GCA_039877255.1 Loriculus beryllinus | reverse complement strand
CTTTGCATTTGCATTCATTTGTTATCCTTTGTGCTTTAAATGAAAGAAAAAAAAAGCATACAAAACACAGTCATTCCCTTATCAAAGCAGCCTTTCAGGTTATGAAGCTTTTCCAAAACATATGGACTTCGTTGATTGATGTTTTTTTAAAATGATCCTAAAATGGCCTTCAAGCTCAAAGTAGTAGAGGAATATGTACACAGATACCTTAAAATCTCAAAAATATTCAGTTTAAGAAATATGTGTGATATTTTACATTATTTTTACTTTCTGACCATAGATTTTTTCAGCATTTGAAATCTCTAACAACTAATGCAGAACAGGGAACAGAGTAACTTACCACAGCTTATTTTATGTGTTAAAAATATCATCACCTGTTGTGTACAATCATCTCTCTGAAATGAAGCTCTGAAATACACAGAGGTACAAGTCCTACCATAACCAGACTAAGCTGCTCTTTACACAAGGTTCTTCTGGGGTAAATTCTCATCCTAGAAGCAGCTTACCCTCATGATGCTATTCACCAAATGACCATTATTCTAATTTTACTCTTGAGGAAACACACACAAGTAAGACTAAATATTTGTCGAAAACCATAGAGCCTCTCAGTTGTGTTTTGCTGACCTGGATAAACTCAGCACCTTGTTTTAATAAGTAGAATGAACTCTTTCTACATCAGGAGAAACTTCTTTCAAGTTAATACTTTCCTAAGCAGAGCACATATTTTAACACACTGGTACCTTTGCTAGAAAGCAAGACTGCTTTTGTGTTTCTTTTTTCCCTTTCATTATTACAGTCTGGTCATATGCAAGTGGACTTTTATCTGTCTGCACGACTTTCAATAGTAAGAGGTTCTTGCAATAGCTGCACTCCCTATAGGATATATACAGCAACTGGGGCAGCGTGTTTACAAAATAACTCGTGATTATCAAGGCAGTACTCAGCAGCTATGACTATATTATACCAGAGTACAATTAAAGACAGACATAGTTAAAGCATTGTAAAATAAGGAAGCAGTAGGTCTTAATAAAGCTGTTCAGGATTGGGAAGAAATTAGGGTCAAACTCTCATTTCCTTGGAGATCAACTAACTAGGTTTATTCCAGTGAAGAACTGAAATAGCCATCTAAACATCTGCTGAGGACAGTCAACTCACACCCTCAGGAAAAGAGTGAATTTCATAACAAAACACAGCAGAATTTGAATGATGAAAAGAATCATAGTAAGGGGAAATACAGAAATAAAAATCTAATTGAACTTGATTATTTGTACATAAAATGGATATGCCACTATACCAATAGCTGTATAAAGCATAAGCATTTCCATCCTTACCCCTCAGAATAGAGCTGAAACACTCCTTCTCCTTCTAAATACACATACTACATTAATACCTGGCATGATGCTTCAGGGTTGAGTTCCAATTTGTCTAGACCCTAACAAACATGTGGTCTTCTTCGGGCAATGTCTGTTCCTAAATGACAGAGCATAAGTTAGAAGTGAGACAGGAAAGTACCTATTTCTGTTGCAGCTATAGAGAGGAGAACAAAATAATTATTCTAACACTCACAGCAAGCAATGGATTATCCTAATACTAGGATATACTCCTGTAATGGCTGAATCATTGTTATTTTATGGTGGAGCCTCAGGAAGGGGAAAACAGCATTTTTGAGAAGCTCCAGTTCTAGTAAATGAGCACCACAGAAGAAAGATCATGAAAAAAATTCAGCAGGAGAACCTTTCTTATACTGATCTTTAAAGAAGTTATACTTTTTCACTCCATTCACTTGGCCTTCGTAAACACTGCAGAGAAAAGATAAAAATCAACAATTTGCTCGAATTGTCTCACACGTATTTACTTCACAGGCACTTCCATCGGTTCTCTCCCTTTCTGAATAATCCCAAAGTATGTTCCCAGCATTGTACTTTGATTCTAGAGCAGGTTTGCTCTGTCAGGTTGCAAAGGGAGAGGACTAGCCAAACAAGTCTTTTGCTTTCCTGTTCATGACAGGACTTCTCAAAATCCATAAACAGATATGTGGCTTGGAGTAGACAAGGAAGAACAGATTCAATCTCCAAACCTAATTATCTAATATTAAACTCCTGGGTCCCTATCTGTGGCAAGGTGCACACTAAGATACAGACTACCTGCAGCATTCATTGCTACATCCCTCTGTAGGCTCTATAGATGTTCCATCCTTAAGTAGGCTAAATGTGGGTTCAGAAGCATAAGCGTGGCCCATCATGCTGTATAAGTATTTCATATATCATTATATGTGTACTTATAACCAGGTCTTCACACACACACAAAGTTTAAGGCAATGCATACTTAATTTACTAGAGCAGGACCATAATTCACTTTTTGATGCAAGCACACCTCCTCTCTCTTGCATGTTTATGCTGTCAAGGCTTTAAGTGTTTCACAGGAACAACAAAAAGAAAGATGCTGTTGGCTTTTATTCTTCAGTTGCAGGGAAGACATCTTCATTGATCTTTGGTTTAATTTTAGAAGACATCAAGTTCTTGCAGACATAGCTGTTGGAAGTACAATCACCAGCTGCCCAAAGCTGCCGCAGTAATTCTGCTGAAGAGGTTCAGACCTCGTCCTTTTCTCCACCAAAGCAAGCAGCTGAGCAACTTCACCCCTCACAGCCATAGGCAGAAACACAGCGTCAGGCAGCAGTAACCTTCCTTCTCAAGCAATTCTCTCTTTCATCTACATGGGAGTACATGGCTCCATGCTGCTCTTCTTTCTGAAGAGGAATTCAGGGGAACCAGACTGCATCCCCATGGCTGCACACATGTCCCAGGAACCAAGTACTTCTCAGAGGGCCCATCACAAATCTGTCCACTTCAGTACCAGACAGGGCACAGCCCACAGACAACTCATAGAAAAGTAAAATGCCATAGGCACATCAAAGTTGAGCAAGTGTAGGTTAGTAGAAGGGTTTTAAGTAAGAACCTTACCACCACAGTATAGAGTAGATGCATATTTTACTAACTTCCATGGTGGTTTTTTGACTGGGGTAAGAACACAGGTGCTTCACCCACAACACTACACATACCCTAAATTCAGCTTCTCTTTGAGTTTAGAAAACCAGGTAATAGTAACAGTACTGATCAAGAACTACAAAGCTCACCAGAAACACCTTCAATACAGTCAGCACCTCTTCAGTTAATAATCTCAGTGACGTACAGGGGTTGAGATGTTACAAATTTATGTAGATCCACTGATTTCAATGATCAGACAGATCCCTTCAAATACATTTACATTTGAGCAATCTTGGTTTAGAAATGTCAGGTTAATACTGCTCCCTACTTCAGAATGCCTCTCTATGCACAATCCAGCATACCACAATCTACCTGTGCAAATACTGTCTGCTGCAGTCCATCCACATTTTCAATAGGTCTCCTTTACTACCTCAAGGATGTTCCTCTAAGCTTACTTGTTCTGGAAATTAAAAGATGCTGTTTCAGGGTACACACAGCAAGATGCACACATGGCCAGGCAGAGCAGCACAGCTGCATTCTGTATTTTCTATTCCCTGACAGGGACTGACAGTTAATAGAGGTAGATGCATGCAGTCATTAATAATAGCCACACTGAAGTGACAGCCACCCTAGTGATAAACCCATGTACTGAATACAAGTAAAACTGTTCATCACCTTATGAAGCATTTCATACACATCCTCCAAGCAAAATAAATTCAAAATCCTTTTATTGCAGAAAAATCATATTATAATTAGTAGGGGGCTTTCAAACTGGAAAACAGCTTGAGCCTTTATATTTCAGCCTCTTCAGTTTCAGTATCTAAATATTCAGGATACCATGAAGAGTGCTGTAGGCAGGCAATAGATCATGAAGTATTGTCCAATGCAAAACACAGAACAAGAAATTCTAACTGTTGACAGGCATTAACCATTTAGCTTAAGTTCCGAAGAGAATTAGTCACTTAGGGTCATAACACTGCGTGGTTTAGCATGCTGTTTGCTTAGCTTTACTTGCTCAGCCTGAGTAGCTAGGTTTGCTGAAGCCTTAGGCTGTGAGCTATGGACTTTCACCTAGGTACGATTTTGGCTGGAATTTTGTTAGAAATTTTTCTAGTAGCTGGTTGTGTCTTGTCTATTCTATGGGAAGAATGTTGACAACACAGTGATGGCTTAGTTGTAGCTAAGGAACATTTATCTGAGGTCTAGGGCATTTTTAGTGTCCTGCGCTCTGCCAGTGAGCACAAGAAGCACAAACCAGAAGGTAAGGAGACTGCAACCATGACCAGAAGCTGTAACTCAAAAAGATAAAATTACTCAGTAATTACTCAGTAATAACTCAATATTTTATATAACTCAACTTAAAAATTACTCAATAACAACTCAAAAAGATAAAATTACAGTTGACGGCCTGCCTGTGTGGACACAGAGAAAAACATCCAGTAAGAAGTTAGAAGACCCCAGACCAAAAATCACCATTTGACTAAAAAGGCATGCAAAGAGCCTGTGAGGGGCAGGTACGTAAGTCATAAGGGCGTAATTGCCCAAGGATTTCTTTGTCAGGGTCCCTCTCCAGAAGCACCCAGTTCAAGCTGTCCCCATTGCTGTACCACTGATTTTTTCCTAGAATTAAATGTCTGAGACTCTGCTGCAGGAAACCTCAGGCCCAGTGTGAAGGAGAGGAAGTACACCAGAGAGTGTGTGTGAGCTAAGGGTCAAAAGTGGCAGCATCCATTAGCTCACTGAAATGGACTTCAGGCCTCGCAGTTTTAACTCTGAGGTGGTGTCTTTAATGGTGTATAAAGGCTCCGGCAGCAAATTGAAAAAAACTCCAGAACAATGAACAGTAAGGCAGCCTGAAGTGAAACTCCTTATAAAAAGCAAGATGATGAGCAGAAACAGAAGCAGGAAACCTTACTTATTTTGTGGCCACATGCAAAATAGTGTTGCTATTAATCCAAGAAAGTAAAACAGACAATGAAAAGCAAATTTTCCAGATCCAGAAAAACTGAAACAGCTACAGGTGCTGGCAAGAAAAACATGGAGCACTTTTTTTTTTTTTACTATTGTTTTTAATACTTGGGTATGACAAAACAACGTGTTACCATATCCAGTGTATTTAAACTGCAGAAATTCAAAGCCAGTAAAACCAATGACCCAAGTGCACCCCTGAGGTGGACTCCAGTATTTCACAGTGTTTCTCATGCCCACATGCAGCTCATATGCCAAGCCCTTTGTTCTCCAGCATTTACAGAATAATTCATTATATTGTCCAAGTAGCACTATTTCTTCTTGAGAGCTCTCTTTCCTTCTCCCTTCTTTGGTTTTTCCTTCCCACGGAGCTTTTTCAATCGCCTCATCTCCTCCTTAAAGTCCTGATGCTCATCCCTAAATGGGGGAGGAAAGCAAAAGAAGTTTACTCTATTTCTTGATACACCCAGATGTGAAAGGTTCTTTAAACTGTATGGTAGTAAAAAACAAAAACTCAAAGCTTTGTTTAACAGTGAAGTCCATACTGAAACTCACTGCAATATGTTCAAAGTTACTGCCAACAGTAATTTTAGACTCAATAACATAAAAGATGTCTTCTGGTACTTCCACAACTAACAAGGTTGCCCTTTTTTAGTAACAAATGGTGTGTGCATATGTATATATTATTTCCATTGCTTTTGTTGATCCACTGCCTTTTAAATGAGTAGTAAATATAAGATCAGCAAAAGCCAAGAATGAGAATTTTCCCCTTTTTCATCTAGCTCAGCAGTCTAGTAATAGCACATTGTGTTTCTGTGCTAGATACTAAATTCGGGTCATTAGCTTCTAAGAAAACAGGGGCATGCTGAGCAGTAATTACAATACATAACACTGCTCTCAGGTGATTTCAAGAATGAGTTATGAAGAAAGCATCAGCTACTGATACAATCTTAATAAGAGAATAAAACAGGAAGGAGGATGAAGGGGCTGGAAAAATCCTCAATAATGTTCTAATAAACTATTTAATCTCTGTCCCTGTATTTTTCAGTGGGAAGATACTTTTCACAAGTCACAACTGCATCTTAATGGCGTAAGACTGCTGTGCTGCTATTTTTAACACAACTCTTCTAAAAAGGAAACAAAAAGCTTGAGAATTATCATCAGGCCTTATTAATCTATAACTCTTCATTACATACTTCTGACCAGCAAACCAGATCCTCTACAAGCTCTCTGTATACAGAGCAGCTAGAGAAGAAACTTGAGATTAGGAGAGGAAAACTAGCATGTCCTTGAGGCTTTCTGTGTCAACAGACAGCTACTCTAGAAAGTTTTTGCATGCCCACCTAAATCAAGAGCATCATGGATGCAATCCCTGATGGCTACTATAATGACACTAGCAATAGGAATTAATCTGTTTTGACTTTACAAGGTTAGTAGCCTCACTTTTAAGGGATTTCTTTAGGGCTACCTGACTGAAGTCAACTGCATTTAACTCCTGCTGATGTTTTTTAGCAGTGCAGGTTTTCCTACTTGAGACTCTGGAACTTCATTTAGAAATCAGACAACTGGTTTGGATGAAGCTGGAATTAACAAGGCTATTTAAAACACATTTGAGTTTCATTTAACTTAATTTATTTTAAAAGCTGAAAAGCCTCTCCAGCCTAACTGACTTCCTTTCTTTTCTAGATATCACTCATTAGCTGTTGAATGATTGAGGAATATATGGTAAGACGGTCTTAGTGCAATTTTTGCATTAAGGTAACACCACCTCTTTGCAGCTCATTCATGTGCCATGTTCAGAACTACAGACCCATTTTTTGTCTATGAGAAAGCTCTCTTCCCTTCCCCACAAAGCCAAAGTAACAACTATTTCTTATATCACTGGTTGCTCACAACTACACCTAAAGCCTTCTAGTGTGAGGTGTCCCTGCCTATGGCAGGGGGTTTGGAACTAGATGATCTTAAGATCCTTTCCAATCCTAACTGTTCTATGATTCTATGATTCACCAATGGTTCTACTCATGGTAAAAGTTACCTAGGCAATAGTCACTTATGTAACTACCCTTGCCTTCAGTGCAACAATCAAGTGCATATTTCCATACATATTTTGAACTAAACTTTTTTCTAAGGTTTACCTTTTCCTTGAAAAAAAAAAAAAAAAGCACAAAACTGTAACAGAACTCACTCCCACCCCTTTCCCATCCCCAGTCCTGCTCCCATCCTTGTAAACAGAGAGATTACCTGTAAAGGCCAAAGTAACGGAGTCTCTTCATGAGGGCATAGTAGGTGTTATGAGGAGGATACCAGTCATAGACCTCCTCCCTCTTGGCCAGAGGCTGCTCACTGAATAACTTTACTACTTTCATAGATTTTGAGTCAGTAGGCCTGACAACTTCTCCGAATATCTGAGCACTCAGTCGGGCCATTCGAAGGGCGTAACTGGAAACACTGGACATCTCCCAAAGTGAAACAGGCACACATAGGCAGGAGAACCTTCCTGCAAAAAGAACCACAAAAGATATTTAACTTTTAAGATGGCTGAGTATTGCAGGCTATTCCAGAATTGAGACAAACAAAATTACTCATCATACACAGATCACGTGTCTGAAGTCTACATTCCTTGCATGAAAGGTCTTAATTCTGACTACATAATCCTGCATATAAAGAATGTCTACACTAATTCAGGTACAACTACCAGACTAGCTAGGACACCACAAACAGTAATATGGACTATAAAAGTACCTACACCATGGCTGGTTTATTACCAGTTCCCACTCAGCTTGTTTAAGGCTACCTTTAAACTCCAGTCACAGGAACAGTTACACCGTGTCCTCTGCCAGACATGGTGCCCACTGTGGTGCCTCTGACTTCTACACAGGCACAAGGTAAGAGACAGCTCAAACATATTGAGGGAGCAACCTGGAAGTTTTTCCTCATGAAAATGTCTCACCCTATTTAAAACATTGCATGAGCACTGTTACAGTCCATTTAGCAAAAAATAGCCTATTAACTGTAAAAATGAAATAAATAATGTTTTGCTGTACGAATAGCACAGATCTTTCCCATCTCCATCTCCTTCCCTTGCTCACTTCCATCAGCTTTGTCTCCATTCTCTTTTCTGTCTCCTGATATCTGATCTTCTGAAGAGATGAAAGAAATCATTTCCCTATGCTATTCTTTTGCCAAGAAAATTCCCCATCAGCAGCTTCCCATTCTCTTTCAGCCATCTCCCACTTAAAGACACCTCTTCACAACAATATTCTGTGTATAAACCCATTGATATTAGGCCACCAAAGCCAACATCTGTTTCCTCTTAAAGGAGTGCAGAGAAGGATTTTCTCTCAGCTTTCCTACCTCTCCCCATTTTTTCACTTCTTTGTGTCTTTACTTGACTCTTTCTTTGCAGAACAGGATGCAATGAAGAGTCCCCTAATCCTGTATTTGAAGTTGTACGTTGCCTGTACTGTGCCTTTTTGAATAAATAATAAATGTAAGTCTCCAGAGAAATCAAATGGGCTTTCTTCCAAGCACATTACACCGATGCTAAAAGTTTAAAATTCTTGTTTTAAGAACTATTGCACAGCTGATTCCAGAAGATTAGCATAAAAAACCAAAAAGAGCGTGGACAAGACTACTCAACAGGAAAAGGCTAAGCCCATTTTAGCATGATCACAAGGGGCCTGTTGTTTAACAACACAAATCAGAAGTATTCATAACCCCACTAACATACATCTGCCCACTGGATGTACAATTGCCTACTTTTAATCTATTCCTGTTAGCAAAAGAATAGAAATAAAACAGGAAAAAAATATCAAGTATGAAATCAATACAAGTAATCTGAGTCAAAGAGAATAATGGGAAGAATAACAAATAGAAATCAAAGTGTCAGAATCAAGTTAATGCAGCAGGAATAGTGAGAGAAGATAGAACCTCTTAAACTACCTCAGGCCAGCACTGCAACACGAGCACCTATTGCAATGGGGGAGCGGTCAGTCTTGCAAAACCATCCCTTTCAGAACAGCCAGACCCAGTTCCTACACTCAGATAAAACACCAAATTGTCCCCAAACCCCTTCACCATATCATCACTCTGGAAGTACCGCCAGGCTCAACACAAAGCTTGCTTAATCTCTTCTAACTGCAACCGTAAAGTCAAAATGCCTTTAGCTCCTAAACGATGCAAACCAGGGGGCTGGCTGAGGGATCTGCTTTTCACTTCAGAATCCCTAAACCAATCTACACAGCCCAAGTCGAGGCTGGATAACTCCTTTAACTCCTTTCACCCCTGCCAGCCTAAGAACGTTTGAAAGAGAAAAAACAGGCGAAGGCTATGAACTCCTAAGTGCCAGAGTTATCCTAAGCCTCTTCGGGCACAGCCTTTGGTTCTGTGAGAATATACCAGAACATTTCTGTGCTCATCGCTTACAGCAACGGTATTTTCAGGATCACCTACTGGTAATGCACACAGTGCTGCTTCTTCAACTCCCCCCTCTCCCTGTTGCTACTCAAACCCTTGCTTTCCCATCCTAGGCTGGGTTTTTACTTCCCAATTATCTGGCTTGCTTCAAAATTGCTTCCTTCTTACTTATCACAGAAAACTCCGTTTCCAAAACTACTTTTGCTTTTCCCAGACCACACCGGGAAACGCAGGCAGCCCCATGCCACCGCCCGGTCAGGGGTTGTACCAGGCCAGGCAGGGTCCCACACAGCTCTCCAGCGAACCCCACCGCCTCCAGCTCCACGGCGCCGCTCCCCTCCGGGAGGACAAGCGTGGAAACCCACCCACGATCTGCAACCGCACTTCAGGGCAACCGCCGGCAGCGGCGCCGGGGCGACAGAGGCCTGCGATACCCGCCCGGCAGCCCCAGCGTCCAGACCGCGGCGCAGGCTGTGCCGAACCCCGCAAGATGTATCGCAGACCCCATCTCCTCCCTCTCTGCTCCCGAGCTACACTTCACAACCCTCCCCGGCAGCCCCGCCGCTAACCCCCGGGCGCTGCGCTGCGACACGGGACGGCAGGTACCGAGAGCACCGACGACGGCGTCCGTGGCGACGCATGCGCAACGGCGTCCCCGCTGAGGTGTCGCGGCGGGTGACGTGCGGCTCCGTGAGGCGGGGCGGGCGGTGATGGGGCAGTTAACCCCTTTGGGCAGGCTCTGCGGGCGTCTGGTACGGTGTGAACGTGTAATGTCGTCAAAGAAAGAAAATCGGGGTTGGCTGGTTGGGTGTCTCTCTAGAAGAGCTGACTGGCATCAAATAACATTCCTTAGTCCTTGCTTGATTTTCCCTCACCTTTTCCATGTTTGCCTTGGATCAGCCTAGTGGCCTAGGCATGCTCCTCACTTGTCTTTGCCTTTTTTTGAAATAAGCGTGATCTGTCTTTGCCCTCATTCCAAGGTTTAATAAAAGTTAACATTCCTATGTTATCTTTACTTAGTTCTACAAAGATTGCTACACAAAGGTTCTCTAGATAGCCTAATTTTCAAATGCTTCACATCATACAATTGCAGAATGGTTTGGGTTGGAAGAAACCTTCATTCGGTTCCAGCCCCCCTGCCACGGACAGAGACACTTCCCAGTAGAGCAGGTTGCTCCAAGGCCCTGTGTCCAACCTGGCCTTGAGCACTGCCAGGGGTGAGGCAGCCGCAGCTTCTCTGGGCAACCTGTGCCTGCGCACAGGGAAGAGCTTCCTGATGTCTAATCTGCATCTCCCCTCTTTCAATTTAAAGCCATTACCCCTTGTCTTGTCATTACACGTCTTTGTTAAACGTCCCTCTCCATATTTCTTGTTGTCCCCTTTGTGTACTGGAAGCTGCTCTAAGGTCTCCTCAGAGACTTCTCTTCTCCAGACTGAACAAGCCCGACTCTTTCAGCCTGTCTCCATAGCAGAGGTGCTTCACCCCTCAGATCATCTTCGTGACCTTCTCTGAACTTGCTGGGTGCCCTAGAGATGGACACAGGACTGCATGTGGGATCTCATGAGAGCAGAGTAGAGGGGCAGAATCACCTCCCTCGACCTGCTGGTCACGCTCCTGTTGATGCAGCCCAGGTTGGTTTTGCGGGCTGTGTTGCATTGAGCTTTGCCGTGTTACACTGAGCTTAATACTTGTTCTAGTAGGTTTTGTTTATCATCTCCGTTACTTGCTAATGGACTGAAAAGTGCTATTTTTTTATTATATAATAAAGTTCCTCTTCCTTAATCTTCCTAAGACAGAAGAAAGTTTTTACCATTTTTGCCAGTTCTGTGCTGTTTTACCATGTCTGTCTAGTTGTACACCTCAGCATTACTATACTCCCCATGTTACTGTCTGTAGTTCATCACTCATGCATCTTCTGTAGCCTGAAGTTTTTGCATACTCCAGAATGTTTTTTTCCTTTGGTTTTGCCTTTCCGCATTGTTCTATGCCAGGCTTTTAACTTCTGAGTGTTTCTGTCACCCTGCTGCTGACCCAAAATTGTCCTTCAGCCAAAATTGGCCATTTTGTTAATTAAAGAATCACCATGACTTTTAGACTATGGAGTAAGATTGTAAGAATTCAAAGTTACATTTCTATCTCTATTTTTGAATCATAGTTTTTTTATGATTCCTCTTATCTTGATGGAGATTGTCTTTCCGAAGCAGCTCTGTGTGTAGGAGAATATTTCCCCAGCTGGGATTGTCCTTTTTCACTCATTATAATCAAGCTGTGATTACTGGCTCTTAAGCAACCACCGTGGGTTTGTCCTGTGATTAAGATTTTAAGCATTAGAAGTTCCAAAATATTTTTTCCATATAGACTGGAGTAACTTCTCTCATAGAAAATAAGTTTTAGAAAATCTAAGAGCCATGGCTGCTGAATATTTGGGGCATTTTCCTCATGCAGCTCCAAACTGAGGACACTTTTTGTGCACTGGAGGAATAAGCAATCTCACTCTGTAGCCATCTTTACCCCATTCCACCCTCCCTCAGTGGGGTTAACTGGGCCAAGTTACTGTCTCTGCATTTCTGCAATAATGGTGGTAGTTTATTACATACCGTTACCTTCTTACATCTTCAATTTTCTTGGTTTAAAGGGATTATGGGAAAATATTTTCTATGTTCTAATTGGCTTAATCATTCTGCCTGTTTCAGTAATTACCTTAGTTTGACCTCATTTCTCATCATCAATTAAAATATCCAATTCTTCTTACATGTTGCCCACACTTAGACTCTTGAACACTGAAAAACATCTTCCTGTTTCCTTCAAAGTATTGATTTACCTAAAAATGGACCCAGTAGCATGGTTCTGTTTCTGTTTCTGGTTTTCTGCAACTTTATCACCCTGGGATCTGGTTGTCTGAAGTTACTCTTCTGAGCTTCAGGTCAGAGACGTTTAGTGGATTAGACTGAGGTGAGAACTATGGCTCTTCCTGATCAGAGCAGTAGCAAACTGACTTTCTCATTCATAGCTACACATCACAGGTCTGGATCACTAGGAAGGAGTCATCCTACAAAGATTTTCTCTTTGGAAATCAGCATTATTGGCTCTACTTTGTAGGCTTCAGCATGGCTCTTTTGTCATGATGAAAGCAGATACATATGAATAGTTAGTGAATTTCTTCCGGCCTTTTTCCTCTAAAGTCAGTTGTTTCTCCTGCAATAACATGCAAATATTATTAAATCTGAGGTCAACAATGAAATAAAAACGTGCACTCATAGGAGCATTTTTTTGTTATTATATCACTTATTACTGTGGTTGTGAGGTGCAAAGCACCCAACCAGGGTGAGTGTGCTAGCCAGTAAGGCAGGGTACAGACACTCAGGAAAGAATATCAAGGTCGCAGCAGTCAACAAGGTGACAACACATCTGCAGATTTGCAGAGGCAGAGCATGGTCTGTTCTGCAATCCATGCAGCCATAAATGGCCTTGTGCACCCCATCTGGCTGTCTGTATATCCTTAGATTCTGCCAGGGTGTTGAAGCTCACTGGGGAATGTGCTTTATCCGTGGAGGACGCTGTCCAAGTTACTCTTCTGGAGATGATGGGCATTGTGAGAACAGGTTAGACAGGCCAGTCTGGCTTCCTAGAGTGAATCCCTGGGAGAAATTAACACCAGCAGGGTACTGGTAGCTGCACTCCTGTTTTAGTTGCTAGCTATCTTCAGGATGACAGCTGAACTGCTGTCCAAGCTCTTTATTTCTGTGCTTCTAGTCACAGAAGGTACTGCTTTGACAAATTTTTTAGTTATCACCATGGGGAAATAACAGGAGTTGAAGACATTTATGTTCTACTCCTTCACCCCTATGAAGGTTATCCACCTTCATGCCATTGCAGAACGGTGGGATGACAATGGAGGTGGGGTGCATGAGAGCTAGACCTCCAGTTCCTGAAGCTGGTTGTATCTAGGCTGTTATGCAAGCTACCTGTCTAATCAAACCAAGGTACTACTATTTATGTAGGGCAGTAAGTGTGTGTGGTCTTTCAGACACATAAAATCAGCATCCCCACGCTGAGGTTTTCACAGTCCTCATTACATTTGACATGCTAAAGCCATCACCTGTTATGCTTATAACAGGGAATGGAAGGAAACAGCAGAGGCAGACCACAGGAGAGGGACTGTGGTGAGCTGAATTCTGTGGATGTGTTGTTAGACCTTCCTGAGCTTTTTTGTTGTAAGTAGAACAAGGTGTTTGGACTTGTGAGCAATTATTTAGGGGAAAATCAGTGGCAGACAGGTGAGTAAAAAAGGTGTAACCCTAGAAAGGAGTTAACATGAGAGTGAGTTGACATGGGGCTGGGAGCCAACATGAGCATTCTCTGCATAGGGACTGTTGTGAAGGAAAAATCAAGGGAGTGGAGAGACATGCATGGAGCACATCAGAGTAGCAAAAAAGAGAGCTCATGATAAAGTACAGGGAAGTCCTTTTTACAAATAATTGGCAGTAATTTGGTCTGGGATTACTTTATTTGATCAATAGTGATCTGGAATTACTTATCTGGTTAATTCCCCTTGAGTATGTATTTTAGTTATAAGTGAATGTTGAAGAGCCTTAGGGCAGCTTCTTGACAAAATGCAACACTTGAGCCTCTCTGAGTTTCTTACAACTGTCATCTCATGCTGTAAGACGATCTCTAACATTTTCTTGTTACAGATATTGACATGAGGGAATGAAATCATTATCTGAGTCAAGTAGAAGGACCTCTGAGCATTTGGTAAAACTGCATTGGCTACATATGTGCTTAGAATACATTTGTTATTCTTTATGTGATCATGATTAATTGGTGAACTTCAATTGTATTTTGTTGCGCAGCAGTTCACACTAAACCATGGAGATGTCCAGCAATGCAAATTGCTCTGGAGAGCATGTCTTCTTTTAAGACTGATAGACTCTAGGTGGACATTCTAAGGCTATTTTGACTTTAAAATAACTCTTCAAACCAATGTCACAGCGTGAAATCTGCTTATATACTGCTGCTCCGGCTGTGTAACACTGGAGACACTTGGGAGGGAGATGCAGCAGAAGAGAAAAATAGGAATTATTTTTCAAAGCCAGTTGGCATGTTGAGTTTATTTCTTTCCCAGTCAGCCAGGCTGTTGAGTCAGCCTTCTCGCCTCCTGGGGAAAGAGAGCAAGTGCTCTTCCTCTCTGTCAAGATGATATGATATTGACAATTCTCCGGAAGAACTGTAGCACGTCCATTTTTAATGGAAGATGAGCTGTTTAGCATGAAGCTGAACAGGCAAGTGAGGGAAGGATACTGTAGATCTCCACACATTTACATTGCCATTTAGACTGACTAATTTGTAGTTCAACAATATGTCAGAATAAATGATCAGTGATAGGTGTAAATGAAGTACTTAGGACTGAAGAGAAGAAATATTTGTTAGTGGTTAGATCAAGATACTGGGAATGAGAATAGTTGAATCTTGGGGGTTTGTTAGCTCCATTCCTAACTCACTGGATGACCTTGAGTGACTTAATTAACCTATCTGCCATTTCATCCGTCTATAAACTGGGAATAATAATGTCTACTTCAGAAATGGGTTGTGAAGAATAATTGATTCTTAGAAAATGCTTCAGCTTCTCCTAGTGAACACATGCTGCAGAAGTAAAGCATTCTTGTTATTTTACCAACAACATGCACATAAAGCTTTTAAAGGCAACGCTAACAGACACATCTTTCTTGGCTGGAATAAAGTATTGCAAGGGGAAGGAAAAAAAGGAAAGTTATGAAAATGATGGAATCAGCTGAAAAGAGAAGAAATAATGGAGACATCTAGCTTACTGCTGTTAAAAGCTCTTATAGTTTCTCTTCCATCATTCCTTGCAGAACTCATCTGAAAGGACATCCACTAAGGTTTTCAAAAAGGGTCAGAACAGCTGTCCATCTCTAGCTCTGTTTGACCGAGTGTAAAAATGAATAGAGAATAAAAATGCTCCAGCAATAATACTTTCAGGAAGACATTAATCTCTTAAACAGAAAATCCAAGGAGACTGGTTGAGTCTGTTTGACTTCCCATTTGTGTTTCTGCATGCTGAACTCTTGTCAAGAGCTAGACCTCTTGGGTTTGTGAGCTATTGCCTCCTGTAAGTTTTGGCAGACTTTGGTATTGTATATCCCTGTTGACCTCAATGGTGTATTCCAATGGAGATTTCTCTCTGTGTTTTCCTGGTTCCATCATAGAATCATAAAATCATATAATGTTTGGGTTGGAAGGGGCCTTAACGATCATTTAGTTCCAACACCCTGCCATGGGCAGGAACACTTTCCACTAGACCAGGTTGCTCCAAGCCCCATCCAACCTGGCCTTGAACACTGCCAGGGATGGGGCAGCCACAGATTCTCTGGGCAACCTGTGCCAGGGCCTCACCACCCTCACACTGAAGAATTTCTTCATAATATCTGATCTAAAATGACCCAGTTGTCGTTTTCCTAGAAGTACTTGCCGTTGTAAAAAGTCCCTCTCCAAATTTCTTGTAGGCCCCCTTTAGGACTGGAAGCTGCTCTAAGGTCTCCTCTAAGCCTTCTCTTCTCTTGGCTGAACAAGCCCAACTTTCTCAGCTTGTCTCCATAGGAGAGGTTCTCCAGCCCTCTGAGCATCTTCATGGCCTCCTCTGCACTCACTCAAGCAGCTCCATGTCTGTCTTGTGTTGGGGGCCCCAGAGCTGAACACAGGACTGCAGGTGGGTTCTCAAGAGAGTGGAGTAGAGGGGGGGGAATCACCTCCCTTGACCTGCTGATCATGCTCTTTTTGATGCAGTCCAGGTCATGGCTGGCTTTCTGGGCTGCGAGCACACGCCAGCAAGTCATGCTGAGCCAAAAATGTCCCTTCTTGTCTTAGGGTTTCTCGACCAATGCTGACCACAGAATATGTTGTTAGGTCTTTGGGAGCACTCTAGATACCCACTCTCTGACTGCCTCTATTTTTGCAAGTCAGCTTTATTTTTTTGCAGATCTGGCTGGACTCCCAGGTACCCAGTCATCTCAGTAGCACTCTTTGTAGACCTGACATCATTGATCAGCCTTTCCTTCTTCTACAGTCTTTTGGATGGAGAGCCACATAAACGAATAATTTTTTTTTGTTTTAATCTGGAGTTCATCATTCCAGTCCCAGTGTGTGACCTAAAGCTGTTGTTTATTATGTCAGGGTATCCCAAGGGTACATGCAGTGACCTTGTTCAGCACTTGCGACCAGCATTGCTCTTTCCTTCAGAATTTGCTTGCCTAGAGAAACATAATCAATCTTGCATGCATTTCCTAGCCTCAGTTTCTTCAGCCTACATGGGTATTCTGTCTGGCAGGCAGGTTTTGGGAAGTATTCAGCATCTTTCTTCTTGCAGCTTGTCTTTGAGTTGCAGAGGTTTTTTTGATTCATCCAATGTCTCCTGTCTTGCCGCTACCCAGTCTGAACAAACCCTGACCCTACACATGCTCTCTGGATATTTGTTCCCTTTTTCTTGAGGAAAAATTCCTTCTTCAGATTTTATGGCTTTGAGTCCCAAAACTCTTTTTTTTTTTTTTTCCTTCCCTTTTCCACTCGTTTTTGTCCTTGGGAAACCTTGTTCCTTAGTCCATTTCTCTGGAAGCAATCAGGAGAATTAGCTTCCTGCAGGCCAGTCTCTTTAACATACCAGTTCAGCAATCAGAGTACAGTCATTAAAGCTTAGTACTCCCCATTGTTTCTTGTTTGGTGAGTACTCACCAGAGGCCTTTACAACAGGTAAATAAATGTATGTCTTTCTTGGCACAGCAGTTCTTATTGGAACAACGTCAGAGTAGGAGCAGCAATGACTATGTTGTAGATGACTGAATACCCGAAGTAATTGTCAAAAGCAATCAGACTCCTCATTTTCCCCTGCTGTTGTGGGTAGTCTGCACATACTACTCTCTGGAGGTGTTAAGACCTTTTGTTGTCTGCTGCTTTCATCTTGCTAAGTGGTTGAGACTCAATCCTGCTCTGTGAATGGCCCTGTTGTATTTAGTCCTAACATTATTCAAAGTAGGGCTGAATTTGCTGCTATGATCTTAGAGATGTCCTCCTATTGAGATGTTATTAAACTGGGATTATTGAAAGTGCAGAAGTCTTGGAGTTCTTCCATCAGTTAAGCAGATAAGCGGCTAACTAGGACTGAGTTGAAAGTCCAAGTGTGTCCAGCCTAGCTGGAATGGACCCAGTCTGCACTAGTAATGGGTCAGTGCTGCTCTGAAGAGAATTGAAAACAGTACGGCAACAAGGGGCTTGCCTGCAGAACTGAGCTTTCCATGAGGTCTTCACAACCACAGTTCTTTCTGCCAGCATGCAAATTTCCTATCATAGAACCTTATTAAGACAGGACTGCAGAGATTACTCTGACCCTAAGTCAGATGTGTGAGGAAGAAAGTGACTCACTGTCCTGGCTGGACAGTCCAAACAGCCGTTTCCCTCAAACACCTTGTACCTACACAGTTTGCATCCATTCACACTGCACTGTAAACATCTCCACTGTTGCTCTAAGGCTCTCTGAGATGACCAGCTTCTGAAATGTGCTCTAGAAGAGAGAGATCAAGCTGTAGGTTTCTGTAAATGCTTTGTTTTGTGCGTTGGATTTAGCCGTATAATATATTGGGTTGCAATTTTCAACGAAAAATTACAATGGCATGTGAAACTTAACTGCTGTTGTGATTTCAACTCTGTGTTGACAGAAGAAGAATAGTCCTTAAGGAGCTGCTGCCATCTCTTAGAAAATGAGCACTGGTAGCAATTCTGCTGAAATGCATAGATATTCTTTCCTCCTCTTTCCTTTATTCTTTGTTAAGACTAACAAACCAATGGCAATTGCATGGAAACTAGGTCTTGCTTAGGCATTCATCTCTTCCTGCTGTGTGTTTCCCACCTGGAACTCTAATCTTCTCTTTGTGATGTAATCAATTCCTCAGCAACCAATTGCAATATCACAGTGTTTTCTATTTCAGGTGGAAATGAACTGCACAAATACATGAACTCTGAAGAACTAAATACTTTATTTTCATGCAAATACTCTTGGTGATAATAAATGAGAAGTAAATGCATGACTGTTGAGGATAGCCACATACTTATGTCTAAATAGAGAGTTTATCATCCTAGATGTCAGCTGCTTTTACAGAGACACACAATGTATATGTAAAGATTTATACACATTATTTTCTTTGTTGTTTTTAAATGAATCTACTCTGCTAGGAATTCACAGCCAAATGAAATACATGAAGATTGAGGTCTTACTTCTGAGTCATGTTCCAAAATTGAGTAGTGCTGTTAGAGAATATAGATTTTCTAAGCAGGTGCTATTTTTGGTTTTGCTTGCTGTTATTTTTTTTTTTTTTCCCAGTGTCTTCTGTGATGATTTCTGTGAATCTGTGAATTCTGATTTTTAACTAACTCTTGTTCTTCTTTTGCGACTAAAAGAAGCAACAAATTGAATTTCCAGCTGAGAGCCAATCACAGATGTGATTCACTCATTACCAAAGACTGTGTTATCAATGCGCAAAGACTGTGGCATCATTGTACAAAGACTGTGGCGCAATCTTTCAGTGGATTAATTCACAAAACACTGCTGATAGAACCCATGTCCGGAAATCTCTCTGGGAATGAACAGTGGCTTCTGAAATCTGTCAGAAGCCTAGGGAAGGATGTGCAGTGTGACTTGCTACATCAAGCAAACTCACAGTCCTTCAGATGCACCTTCATATTAGACTGCCCATATGAACTAAATATTGGTGCACTACAGCAGAATCAGAATTATTCAGGCTTTAATATATTGAAGATCAATGTGTAGGTGTAATTTTAAGAATAAAAGTCACTTCTTACCAAATATGCTTATTATCGTCAGCTAGAAGTCTGATTTTTTGCTCTGAGTCAGTACTCTTTGGCCCTAATATCTCATCTCTGCCATCCTGGATTCCTCTTACTATTTCTATAAAAGTGGCAAGATCCATGAATTTTAATGACAAGTAATATCTCCTGCTTTCAGCTGAGCCCAATCATGGTGATGTCAGAGACCCTTCTGTAGCTGGCTTTAGGCAGCAAGTAACCTTGCTATACAGCTCCTGCAATCAGAGCAATGTCACCTTCATCACTGCAGCAGGCAATGGGCTTTTCATGTAGCAGGATCTAGGGTAGGAGGCTGAGCTTGATGTATCCATAAGGTGAATTGAGGGAAGCACAGAGGGGCTTGTATGAAACAGAGGTCCTTTAGCAAGGCATTTGGGGAGGCAGGTCTGTGGAAGAGAGTTAGTGCAAAACCTAGTCCAACTGAGAGAAGCAGAAGCTGTAGAATATGAAGATGTTGACTACCAAGTTGGCAAGACAGTAAGCAGGATGCATAACAGAGTGGCTGCTGTGTTCACAAAGTGCGTCAGATTGAAACCAAATCTCTGCTTGTGAAAGCAAGGGCTAAGATGTGTTTTCTCTTGTAGGGAGATGAATTTAAGAGGCCTGAGGGCTAAAGCTTGCCTGTGTGCTTTGGTTGAGTTGTCTCTTAGCCCAGCAGAACTCTTGTCTTTCAATACTTACATGTGTGCAACTTAGGTCTTTTCTTTTTGTTAAACCTTTTTGTGATGCTCCTCTGGCATTGGAAGCACTCCAGTGTTTACTCCAGATTCAAGAGATACATGGACAAGGCTGGCTTTCATGAGTCTCTTCAGTGCTCAGGTGTGTGCATGGTACATGTTAAATGTACCATGATCTACATTTAGA
>JBCJKH010041040.1:0-11420 GCA_039877255.1 Loriculus beryllinus | reverse complement strand
CTCTGAAGGGCAGATGTGGCCATCCAGGTCTAAGGCTAGAGGAAGGTTCTGATGTCTCTCCCTGGGCTGGGGCAGGAGAAGATGGTGTCCTTGCCTGTAGGATGTTAGATCTGGCTGAGGACCTGCTTCTTGTAATTGGATATTGTCACTTCCTAAAGAAACAGATGTGGTGTTTTTTTTTGTTTTTTTTTTTTTAAAAAAAAAAAAGATTAAAAGATGAGAAAATGAAATAAAATATGTTGGTTTTTAATTGAGTTCTTGAGTAAAGATCATTGCTGAAAGGGAAAACCAGAAGGGATAAACCACCTATGAATCTTGATATGTTTCTAATCTAGAAAGCAGAGCAGTTTCATAGTAAGGAACAACAGAGGCCTATTGAGATGTTTTCTGTACCTTTTATTTGTGTATTCTGATTTAACTGCCTGAAAAATTTTCTATTATTTTGATTTAATTACTGCATGCTGTCTATTCTAATCTGGAGAAGTGCTGATATTTAATGTCTGTTGGAAAATACAACCAAGTTTAGCACCTCAGAGCATTTGTTTACCTGTGAAAGCAAAGGACAGTGATACAGGCAGTTCTTTCTTTTTTCATATATACTTACAATGATGGATGTCTGTGCTCTGAGACTGTTATTTCAATATTTATCTACATATATGAACTTTGTATGAAAAAATCAAATGTAAGGGACTATGAGCTAAGTCACAGGACTAGACCAAAGATTCACCTAATCATCCTTCAAGCTCTAAACTGTATCTTACTAAGAATGAGAGTAAAATATTTTGTTTTCAAATGACTGTAAGACCCTCAGTACTAAGTCACTTCCCCTGTTAACTGCAACTACTCCTAAAAGTAAATTTCCACAGAACACAAAATGAAATGCATAGATGACAATAATGCCATACCTATAAATTGCACCTGTGTCTTCCTATATAGGATTCTTTAAAGACCATACCTCTAATGAAGACATTTAAGTAGTGAAGAAATTCTTCCTCTTAAGAGTGATTTCTTGACTACAGAGGCTATAGATGAGAACTGAAGGAGCAGAACTTGCTGATGAAACAATACAGATAGGACTGTGAGACTACAAATAAACACAGAAAAATGCAGCTCTGATGGAGACACATTTTCTTTCCTGAAGGCAAAATAAAAAACCTATTATGTTGTGGAACGTATGTACAAAAATATCTGTGGTTTACATGTTGCACATCTCAGTTATTTCTAAAGAAGTGAACATAATAATTTTATGTGCCACATAAAGAATTGTTTATATCTTCTAGTCTTTGTTATCATGACAATTTTTTTCTCAACAACCATCTCAACTTGAACTGTAGCCGTCAAATTCACCTTGTATCTATCGATACGCTTTATTGCTTTCCTATCCCTCACTCTAAGTGGCAGATCACTTCGTTGGATGCTACATTTCCAATTAGTAACCTTGTGATCTTTTCCTCTTCACAGTTCATTTCATAAGGAAATGGAGGAGGATGTTAGTATCTATCTACTTTCCACTACCTACATCACTGAATTTTTTTAGATATGACAGACTTTAGTAGTCTTTTTGTGTGCTATTAATATATGGCTTGCTTGATTAAAGGGCAGTGTGATGGACTTGATAGTTCTTTTACCGTGCCATCTAAAATTAGAATATCAATTTATACTTACTTCTGTAAAGCCGTCATTTAAATTTAGCAGAACAGGAACAAAACTGAGTTAACTAGTCACAATGGTAGAAGGCACAAGTTGAACATGAAATTTGTGTTATTTTATTAGTCCAGTAAAAGAATTATACCATTGAATCAATGTATAAGTAGTTTCTGCATGAACTGCATGACACTTGGAGTATTCCCCATAATTTGAGATCCTTTTCTAGTTCTGTGAAATGAGTGCATCTCTACAGAATGGAATATTCCGAGAACCATTTAAAAAGTAAACATGAAAAGATTTACATATTTTTTCAAAGATGTAAATACGATTTATGATTTCCTCTTGTAATCTTAATTTAGCTCCATTATGCGTCATAATGTTAGTCATTTACCACTTAATCACATATTTTCACCCCCATCTTATCCTATGCCTAAGGGGTGATCTCTGCATAAGAGACAGTTACTCAGAATCTCTTTTTCATCTTCATTCTCGCTGTGGAACTTGATACAAAAAAGAGTGTACATCATCAAAACTACACCTGAACACAGAATCAAGTTTCTACTATCCATAGGCTATAGTTTAAGAAATGTAAACACCTAACTTTCCAAATCAACGAGAGCAAGCTAATTCTAAATAAATTAGGCTTAAATCTTGCCTTATTTCCTTAAAAAATGGATCTTTTTCAACTATAACATTTAGTAATAGGGTTATTTTCATTTACATATATTTACATATTTGAATCAAAGCACAGATTACCAGCAAAAATGTTGATGAACTCGAATGTCAAATTTAATCAGTATTTAGTGAGAACATAGATTCTACTATGTATATGAAAGGGACCCAAATGGGTAGCTCAGAAAATTTCTCTGCTGCTCAGTATAACACATGTAAAAACCATGATGCAGCTTTCCAATCTGTAATTTACTGTTTCAGTCAGAGAGAAAACACATTTCTCCATTAGCTACAAGACTACATTGTCTCTTTTTGAGATCCTCAGACATCTTAGATCCATAACACTGTACATTCCTAGACAACATGATTTCAGTGAACTAGCTGATGGGAAGAAATACACCTCTATACAGCTAGGCATACACCATAATGCGTGCATACAAATGGTCCGAATTAAGGTCAATGCCTACGTCTGGCATTTGTTTCTCTTCTGAGCTTGATTTGGAGGCTATATACTCTCTGTCTTGCTATTGCAAAAAATAGCAATAATCAAGCCATACAACAATTTTGAGAAACTCGTATGAAGTTTCACAATTCTAGTTACATATGGAGATTTTTGTGGCACATCTTAGGAAATATTCTGTGTAAATATGTAACAAAGTTCTCCATACTGCGACATCCTGCGCTTGAACCCTTGATTCTAATTTCCTTCCTGTGTCTCTGCCTGTTCTAATTTTTTCTTACTCACATCCTCTTTCCAACCATTTTTCTTATCCCTCCACTATTAGATTCATTCGTTTCATATCCCTTAGGCTTTGAATATCTCCTTCTCTGACAAGAATGGTCCATTCTTTCCTTTTTAACTGGTATCACACTCATTGATTTCTGTATAGATTAGACTTGATCTCCTTATGTAAGGGATCTTATTTGTCACGTACTGTGGAAGTGTCACACATTTACAGTCATATACTTCTGTATATCTGCATGCATGAGCATAATTTATAATAACTATCTAAAGAGTTATCAGAGTAATATTCACAGAGCAAGCAACAGTACAGAAAACCTAACACAAGCATATAAACAAATGTAAGTGAACATGAAGAAGCCTTTCCACAAACATTCAATCAACTAATAACATCATTGTCTTTAATCATGTGCTATTCCTGCTCTACGTCTGCTTTCAAATCTGTACAGTTGGCAGAAGCAACTGGAGAAGACGAATTTCAGTAAGAAAGCTGAGCATTCTTAAGAAGCATCAGTTACAAGTGTGAAAAACTGTTGCAATGTTTGTATTAGAGATGCACAGTACCAAAACCAAAATCCATGTTTCACTACAAAAAAATTACTCAGTCAGCATTAATCTGCACAAAACAAAGGCTAGATGGATATTTGTGATATTTTTTCTGGATATGCCTGTCAAACTGAACATTTTTGTTTCAGGTTTTGTTTGTTGGGTTTTTTTTCCTGTTTGTACTGTCATCTATATTCTAGTTTAGAATCACTCAGACAGTACTGAAAGCTAGAGTAATACCGTAAAACAGCCTCTTTACGAAAAAGGACACTGTTGAGCTTGTGTTAGAGAGTGGAATAGCCAGTATATACCTAAATTGTACAATATGGACATTCAGTAGTGCACCTGCATTCCTGGTCACTCCACCATACAGCTTCATGGTTCTGCTCTCTCTTTGCCTAACTGAAATACTCATGCTTTTGGACCCAGGTTTGCACATAAGCTTAGTGCACTGACATGAAAAGACTGAAAATGCCCTTTATTTGAAAGATGATTCCATTATGGGAAATAATATCAGTGCATATCCTCTAAACAGACATTTATTCTAAAGAAAATGCCTTAAAGCATGCAAGTGCTGTATCTCAGACAAGACATAAGCTTTAATTAAACTTCTAATGTTGGCTTGTGTGGGTAAGGAACATCTGTAGAAAGAATGTCTAGCAGAAGTACATGGGAAAGGTGAAGAGCTGGACTACCTTTCATCTGAGTGCAGTTCTTATTTCTTGCCTTTACTGTTAATTTCTGATGGCCTGGAAGTAGTACAATAAATATGGAATTTGCTGCAGTCATCTACACAGCAGTTATTAATGCAATAATAGAATCAGATTTGATATATTTTTCTTTGCTCGTTATTTACATCAATGAAACAGCCAATAGATGTACAGTGGTGTAACTAAGAGCATAATTTGTCCAACTGACTGCAAAATCAAAGCTACATAGAATGAAAAATCCATTCCCAGTAGACAAAAAAGAATGATAGACTCCCATATTGCCAAGCCTCTGTCTGTCTTCTCTTGTTAAACTGTAAACCTTTCATAAAGAAGCTGTCTCCTGCTATCTGATTTTAAGACATTTAATCCAAAGGTGGCTGCTAGGATCTCTAAACAGGATTACAAATAAATAATAATAAATATTGTACAATGATAATATCTGTTGTCCTGAGCTGTATATCAGGGATTAATAATGATATTTCATTGAAAAAGATAGTCCCAGCAGTCTACCAAGCTTTGAGGACCTAACATACATATTTTATTAAAATTCAGATATTTCTTGAAACTTACAGACTTACTTGCATTTGTATTTGGTACTAAATAAGGAAGCAGTGAATTTAAAACAACTAAAAGTTACTTTTTGAAATAGATTTTACATTAATTTTAAGGTTCTTTTGTGTAGCTGAAACAATATTTTTAACTGTTATTTTTTCTGACTTCCAGATATGATGTGTCTTACAGGTAAGAGATCTGAAAATGAAACTCTTTCCACTGTTGTCAGAGGCCTTCAGGTAAAATTGGACAGTTTCTCTGTATCCATGCACAGGCACATTAAATGGTTCTATATTAAGTGGTATATCTCTGTTCCTAAATTTGCTTACAATTCCCTTAATTAAGATAGCTGCATGAAACCCTGACTAATTTACAAGGAAAAACAGGCAAACTTAGAAGACAAACAAACATAGCAACAAAACAAAAATCTGCCACCAAGCAGCACTGATTGCTGTCTCAAGAAATTCTTTTAGACAGAAAAAGTATTCTACAAACACCAGACAATGCAATTTCTTCTGTAATGCATAGTTTACAATGAACAGCAACTTTTGCCTTCGATGTAATGCAGTTCCTCAGGATTTTAAACTGGTTCTTACCTATATTGAACTAATAAAAAAAGCCTTTTTACATGCTAATTATGTGTCCTGTGATGTTACACCTTTCACACACAATAAAGTCAATGACAACAAGATGTTTCTGTCCACAAATGTAAACATTTACACAAGTAATGCTCAAGAATAGATTGTGTACTTTAGACCATTCTTCATATGTTTCTTTTTTTATTATGTTATTATATTATTTATAATTTATTATGGTTTTTGATTTTCACTCTATACGTTTACTTGATGTAAGCAGTATATACCCTATCATAGAGTTGTTCCCTTCAGAAATGTGCCTGAAGCTTTCTGTTGGAATGGCTTTGATGAGAGAAAGACTCAAAAGACTCAAGATCAAAATTCGCTGTAAAAACCATAGCTGTGTTCTCAAGCACCTTCCAGATCACTCCAGGTGATCATGATACATTTGTGAGATGGCTCCTGACATCCACTTCAGTCTTCAGGAATACCAATAAATGGATATTTCCACAAGCAAGAGCCATTTGTTTAGATCAGGTCAATATTAGCAGATTTCACAATGTGTAAAAGATACATTCTAGAGCATCCAGCTATAAACCCATGGACATGGCACATACAGGTATCAGTGATGAGACTTGAACAAGGCAGGCACAGGAACATGATTCTGTACTGGTAGTATTTCTGAAATATTTCTATTTTTTTTAACAGATAGATAAACTGTGAAGAGCTTCACAAAACTAGTTACGTGATGAGAACAAGAGACATTTCAGTGTCTGATCATTAAAGACAGAATAGAAATGTTTGCATGTTTATTTAATCCTGAGCACATTAAAAAAAAAAAAAAAACCAAACAAAACAAAACAACCCAAAACTGAGACAAGGCCTGCGAGAAGGGTATTTCATTTTGGAAATAGGCAAGACCTATTTCCATTAAATTGAAAAATGAAAGTTCCTAGTAAGACTGCAGTTCATATATATCTGGCAGAAGTGTCACGAGTTCAGAATTTTAGTTCAAAAAATGTAAACTTACTTACAAATTTGAGAATTCCTGGAATTTCAGCCAACAGGAAGGACATGCTAGTGTAAGCAAGGACTGTAATTGAACTCACATGGTCTTATTCAGACCTTTTACAAGCAAATATTTTGTCAGCATGATAAGCAGCATTGTATCACTTATTCAGTTGTTAAAGTAGAAATTTAGCTGTTAAAACCCAGTACTCTTATCAAAGAAACGGAGAGAACAGGAATGCAGGGCAGGCATGGGAAACAACAATAGAAAATGTGCATAAATAATTCTATAACAGTGCAACCAAACTCTCTCTCTTTACCTTTATTTCACAAAGTCTATGGCCCATGCAAGGAAAGGATACTTTTGTAAATTTTATTTTCAGGACTTGCAGGATGATTGACCATAATATATCACAATTTACATCCATACAGTAAACACAGAATCACAGCTCTATGTCATTTTTATGGTTGTCACCAGCAACTGGTAATCAGATATAGTTATGAACAAGCTACTTTTTCTTCTTGCAACTTTGAGCTTTTTTAAGAACATTTTTAAAGTTTTACTGACCTCTATAGACACTAAAACACAGCAAAAAATCTCACATCTGGAAAAGTGAACTTGTTTACATGCATTTATTTAGCAGTCAGTCCATCAACTCCATTTTTTAATGAAGTATTTTTTCCTTTTGGCAGAACTATTTATTTGTATTAGAAACATGCATAATTTCCAGGAATAGATTCTTGTATTTACCTGTAGATGCTTCATGAATGACTGATCTTCATGGTTATCATAGGTAAAAGCAAAAAGGATTTGAATTGTAAATTGCAGCTTGCAAACTCCGAAATCTCGCTGCAGAGTACTCTGGACAGTATGTTGAAGACTCTGGAGATATTTCCTTAGCTACCATTTGAAACCAACACAAATAAATGAACAAAAGACAACAAACTACAGTATCAGGGCTCATCTAACAAAAGGATTAACAATAAAAAACTGCTGAAAACAATAAAGACATGCAAGGAAAGATTTTACTTTAATATTCAGGATGGCTCACCTGAAGCAGACTTTTTCATTTCTTTTCAACTGTTTTAAGGAAACACCATCTCTCTTTTTTAGAATGGTGAGATGGGACAGCTGTCTAGACACCGATGAAGAGCATGTGAATTTTGCTAGAAGAGATGAACTGAACAGAGCTCTCAGCAAGGAGAGAGAGGAACCAGATGGACCTGTGAACTTTGAGCTTGATGTTTGCCACTAGGATCCAGAGTACAAGTCCCCAGCTCCCCTGCCACATGCCCAGGTCAAGCTGATCACCAGCTGGGAAGCAGGATGGAATGTAACAAATGCCATTCAGGTAACCTTTTACTTCCCCACTCATTACAACCACATTTGAAAAACCTGGTCATCATTTAGCCTACTTTATTTTTCTTAACTGTACCATCATTTTCCAATATTCTAAAAGGTTTCTATAAATTTATCACTAACATATTTCAACCTTTCTGCACAAGATTCTGCTAATCTTGTGCAGAAAGATTCTGCTAGGCAGAATTTTGTGAAGAAAGATTAGCACTCTGAAAAAAAAAATATCAAAGTTTCAAAGGGAAAACTTTTGAAGGGAAAAAGATAGCTATGTTAGGTAAAGTTTAAAAAAATATTTACACCAAGTGAACATGAAATGGTGATGATGGCATCTGTTTTGAAAGTGCAGATGTTATCTTTAGTAAGTATATTTGAATGCAGTGATAGAGATGTTTGATAGAAATGCGAGGTAAATATCTGATAAAAGAGGATACTAAGATCCAGACTGACGTCAGACACATATTTACTGACATGTAACTTAGGCTAGATTTAAACTGGAACATGAAGCATGAGAAGTGTGATAATACTTGTCAATGTTAGTCAAGTTGAAAAGACTGAAAGCATTTGGTCCCAGCATTTATGTGGAGTTTTAGTATCTTTCTGTATCCTTAAATTTAGCATTAAACATTTCAGATTCTTTTTCTCACTTCTCATGATTCATTTCCTTAAATAATTCTATGATTACCACTAGCTTTCTGTCTGACATGGTAGAAAAAAGCAGTATCCACAGATAGACCTGGTCCCAGTAACTGTTACTTAAAACACTTTTGCCTTGCTTTCAGCTGTAACAGTTATTTTTTCTCCTCCCAGTAGCTGGTGGAGTGCTTTGTTTTAGCTTTAGTCTGAGAGCAATGCTGATAACACACCAATGTTTTAGTTGTTGCTAAGTAGGGCTTACCCTGATCAAGGACTTTTCAGTCTCTCATGCTCTGCCAGTGAAGAGGGGCACAGGAAGCCATGAGGAAGCAGAGACAGGACACCTGACTCAAACTAGCCAAAGGGCTATTCCATACCACAGCACATGATGCCCAGTATATAAACTGGGGGAAGCACCCAGAAGGGACCTGTCACCGTTCAGGTTGGGCTGGATATAGGTCAACGGGCGATGAGCAGTTGTATTGTGTATTACTCGGGTTTATTGGGTTTTTTTTTTTCCCTTTTAATTTTATATTCTCTTCCCTTGTTATTTCCCTTATAATTGTTAGTAGTAGTAGTAGTAGTAGATTGTACTTTAGTAATTAAACTGTTCTTATCTCAGTCTGTGGGGTTTATATTCTTTCGATTCTCCTCCCTATCCTGCCTGGAGGGGAGTGTGTGAGTGAGTGGCTGCATGATGCTGAGTTACCAGCTGGGCTTAAACCATGGCAACTTTTTATCCCACTTTAATTACAGAAAAATAACTTTTCCAGTGTCACACAAGTCTGTGATTATGCTAATGAACATTTATGTATCCAGTTCATCCCTCAGCTCTGCAAAAGAAGAGAAAATGGACATATTTCTAACCCAGCTGTATTTTCAAACATGAGCTCCACCACATGAGAGCCAGTGCAATAACAGGGCACAGTAATATATCATACTCAGAAAGTGTTCAGCTCTGAATAAAAGTGTGAAGTCCTAAAATACCCCAACTACATTCTAGTAACACATTTTATCTTCAGTCTTTCTCAGCAGCATCTAGTCAGGACAGGAGTCTGGGATGAGAGCCCACTGTTGTCTTTCTGAGCTTTGCCTTTGATTTCACCGAAGCCAAGATTTCATTCTAGAAGTCAATTTTGTCAATATTTGCTGTATGACCTTTTGGCAAGTCAAAATCTCTCTCACCCGTTGTTTTCCTTTCTGAAAAAAAAAAAGACAGTAATAATGCCTCTATAAAAAACATCAAAGTGCCTAAAAATTCCTGAATGTTGTTATGTACACAATTCCTATTAATTATTAATATTGTAGCTTCCAGTTAAAAGGAGACAGTAAAAACATAATCAAGCATACATTTGACTTTTTAAAACCAGGACAAATTTAAGCTAAATTATCCAAACAGATCAGTAACTACAGTCTTAGTAAAAATTGTCAGCATACTAAGTGTTGCTACTACTATTGGATCTCATTTGGTGCGATATTTTAGAAATCAGTATTAAAAAAGCAGTTGCCTACAGCTTAGGAGTTTTTCTCCTATGGCAGGCTGAGGACAGGAGCTGCAGTTTTATTAACAGTACAACTGAAGTGTCCCAACAACACATTGTGAAACCAGGTACATACGTGAGTAAGCAAGTATGTGAATATGTACACATATGTACACATGTAAGTATTTTTCTTGTTTCCAAATACCTTGGCATTTGGTTTAGGAACAAGAAGAGAGAGCAGAGAAAGGGAAGGGGAAAGGGGGGAGAGGAGGAGAGAGGAGAGAACATTGAATGGGCATCTGTCAGGAAAAAATAGCAGTTTGAAGAAATTTCTATAAATAGCTTTGAGGAGAAAGTCAAAGTTGTGAACAGAATGATTAAAACAATCCAAACATTCTTGACTGGTGAAGAGAATCTATGCTAAAATGGCAGTGGTTTTTGCCCTACCCAGCGGAAATGGCAGAAGTGTTTTGAATGGCAATTAGAGGTAAACATTTCAGCAGAATTCTGAAGTGTCCTAAACTGTTATTCTGGTGCATACAATTAGTTTAAAAGTGAGATTATATTGCAATCCAGATTTCTTATAGGAAAAAAATTATTTTTTGGTCTCTGAAATGAAATACAAGGGTTTTCTTAGAGTGTTTTAAATGCAAATATTTTCAAACAAACAGGTAGGGATTTTTATTTTGGTTTTAACTTCAACTGATAATATATGCCCTTTTGGTGACAATGCTGTATGTGTAAATGATTGCTTCAGACTTTTAAAGTTTCTAGTGAAGCATGCTTCATATTCCAACGTTGTACAGGCAAATGAAAACCTATATCCAGTTAATGTAGGTAAGGACAGAGACCATAAAGCTGACTTTATTCAAAAGGGAACATGACTGGCATCATCTGGCAGAGTGGTGCAAGTTTCATTTGTTTGTACATAGCAGTAAAAGGCAAAGCAAAAATCATGCTAACTAACTTGTAGAGTAGTGATGGATAGATGAGCAAAACAACAGTCACAAAGTAAGAAGACAGATAGTTAAATTCTAATGGCACAGCATTTCACAGCAGAACCAAAGGACAATAAAGTCTATTTATTTTCCAGATACATGTAGGAGGATTGTTGCAAACAGAATGGAGAATGTTTGTGCAAGAAAAAGAAAGCAAAAGTAAAAGAAAAAGGCTAGAGTATCAAGAAGGGATAGAAGACAACAAAGAATGGAGAAAAACCAATAGAGACAAAGGGAAGAAGTGAACTAATGGCAATAAGTGAAATATTCTTCAACTCAGCATAACTGTAATTTGCACCATTGTGAGTTTATCTCCTCACAGGTCTCAGGAGCACAAATAAGTTTAAAAGTGCAAAAACATCAGCCACTTTATCAGGCAGTTCTGAAGTACTTTTGGTATTGTGATGTATATACAATCTTTAAAATACAGTGTAATACAAGCATACATTTCTTCCCTGGATGCTTGGTAGAACATGATGCATCAAAGCATACCGAA
>JBCJKH010041037.1:4490-18567 GCA_039877255.1 Loriculus beryllinus | reverse complement strand
TGCTGTGGGACACACTTAGTGGCACACTGCTGCTGTTGCACACACTTAGTGGCACACTGCTGCTGTGGGACACACTTAGTGGCACACTGCTGCTGTTGCACACACTTAGTGGCACACTGCTGCTGTGGGACACACTTGGTGGCACCCTGCTGTGGGATACAAATGGTAGCACAGTCAGTGTCACACTGCTGCGGGACACACTTGGTCACACACCTGGTTGCACGCTGCTGTGGGACGTACGTGGTGGCACACTGCTGCGGGGCAGAAGAGGTCACAAAGCGATGCGAGACCCATTTGGTTGCACGCTGCTGTGGGACGCACGTGGTCACACACCTGGTTGCACATGGCTGCTGCGGGGTGTAGGTTGTCACACACTGCTGTGGGATGCACTTGGTTGCACACTGCTGCTGCGGGATGGCCTTGGTCAGGTACGGCTGCTGTGGCATACAGGTGGTCACACATCTGGTCTCACACTGCTGCTGCGGGGCATAGGCGGTCACACACTTGGTTGCACACTGTTGTGGCACAGCCTCAGTTGCACACTGCTGCTGTGGAACACACTTGGTCACTCTAGGCTGCTGCAGCACACCCTCAGTTGCACACTGCTGCTGTGGCACGCAGGTTGTCACACACCGAGTTACACATGGCTGCTCTTGGATGCGTTGGGTCACACACTGCTGCTGTGGCACACACTTGGTCTGATACTGCAGCCGCGGCACACACTTGGTCACACTCTGCTGGTGGGAGAAGCTGGAGGACATGATCCGCTGCCGGGGGATGCAGGGGGTCACATATTGTGGTGTGCATAGTGTCGAGTGCCAGGTAGGCACTGGCAGATGTCTGGCAGTATATACTGGTGAGTACTTGATGGGGATGGAGTTCTGGTAGACGGGAGGGAGGCACTGGTGTAGGTAGCACGACATCTTGGTGAGGCTTTGGCAGGATGGGAATGGCACGTGAGAAAGCAGAGCCTTCAGAGAGGCTGTTTCTTGTGGTCCTGCTGCTGCCTGTGCCTCAGGACTGGCTTGTTTCACAGGGTGCTGGAGACACGTCCCGCCTATGCCACGGTCTCAAAACCACAGCAGCAGCAGCTGAAGACCCAACCCATCATTTTTAACTCTGAAACATAGCATCAAGTCAAACAGTGGGGAAATTCAGAGACACGGAGCACTAAATATCTCCCTGTACCTCAACTCCCTCCCATCACCTGGACCTCCATGGGGGAGAACTAAGCTTGGAGGTCAGCAGAGGAATGGCTGATCTCAAAGCTGTCTTTCAATCATTAAACCCAGTTTTCTCTTCCTCTGACCTCTTACTGATGCATTGAGAAAAAGTCCCAACCCAGAAACAAGGTCTGAAGCTTTCGTCACATCTGCCATAGCAGGAGAGACAAACAGCACTCAAGGCTCCGCTGTTTGATCCCATGACACCATGGGCAGATAGAGGTCCACAGCTCAGTCCCAGCATCACAAGGCTCATGCTCATTATGGAACCAAAGCCTATTAAAGGGTAGCGATACCACAACTGAACACAAACCTGCTTACAGCTCTTCTAGCATTTCCATTCGTTGGTACACCAAAGCTGCTGTGACTGTTGTCAGGCACCCCCAAAAGCAAACAATAATAACAGCACCCCAATTACTGCTAACAAACTTTCCTTAAATTCTTTTGGATTGCCTTTTGAACTCAGAGGCCCAGCTGAAGACACCAAGAGCACACTGCTACTCCAACACAGCAATTCAAGCCAACTCATTTTAAAAACTTCTCCTATAGACCATTTTTAATATGTAAAAAGTAGAAATAAATCTGCATTTCAGCAGCTACAGAAGCTCAGCACAAACCAGACTTACCCAGCTCCCTGGTGAGAACAGCTCAGTGGTGTGACCAGTGAGCTCTAATGGAAGGAGAGCTTTTATATAGCTACTAAACGTGCCTTGAAGGTATGAGGTACCCATGACATAGCCTATTAGTTCCTATGCAAAAGCTGTCCTGTGTGCAACACTCGTAGTGACTAGCATCAGTGTACTCATCCCTGAGGATGAGTAGTTGAATGTTAGCTCGCCATAGTAAGAGTAATTACCTTTAGTATAATCCTCCCTGGCATGGTAATACTGAAAGGTATTTGGAGAGGCAGCAGCAGCGGCATCCCCTGCCTCCGGGATTTTGCAAGGAAGAAGTACACCCAATAACACTGGTAATGGCTTTCAGAGGTCTCACTGGAACAAGGCTTCACAGTCCCTGAAAATGTCTTGGTGGTCCCCATGAAATGGAGCCATCCCATCACTCAGCCTCTTTCCACACACGTGGCATTGTTTCATGCTGTGAGAGCTGCGCTGACCGTTCCATGCCCTTGTCCATCTTTAATCCCTGGTTAGAGCTTCTTATTTGCCCTACAGGGCCCAGCAGCCAGGGTCGGTTGTGTTTGCAGGCTGGACACAGGGCACTGGCTTCTCTAAGGAAAACAGGAGCTCCTAGTAAAGTTCAGATTATTCCTTTGGGTGGATGCAGTTCATCATCCACAGAAAACTTCATTTTTAGCTTGTGTAGTTCCAGAGAGCACATGACCACTGGTGTCCTGATGTTCCCATGATTCCAGTGCAGTCAACTGTCATCAGAGCAGTGGGAATACACAGTCCAGTGACTCTCAGATGAGCGGAAAAGATGAGCTACAGTCACATTTGATTGCAGCCCTTGCACAACAAACTCAGGTGTCAAAGCTGTGACCGGCATCACAACAGGCCATGAAAAGCACCAGGAGCAGATAAACTTCCTCTACACTGGCAGGTGACTTTCTCAGTGAGTCAACTTCTTATCACACACTGTGCTCAGATTAAAAAGCCTGGTTAGAAAATTTAGATATTAATTCTTTGAAGTCATTGGTGATCTAACCAACGCTTTCGTGTGCACGTTGTCTCACGAAATATCCTCCATAAGTGACAATTTCTTCCTGCTGACTACAGGGAGAGCTGAGAGGGACTAGTGCAGAGGAGTGCTCAACCCACTGGCATGTAATGCTGGTTGAGATCAAACACACTCTAAGGGGATCACTTCCTGAGCATCTTTATTAAAACCCATGGTTTCTTGTGAATTAGAGAAATGGCTCTGCCCAGCTGGGCTTTGAGGCAAATAAAAAGGTCCATAAATAATTTCATAATGAAACCGAATAATAAAGTTTAGGTATTCTTGGACAACTACGCCCCGGACTGAGGAAGAATCACAGAGAGTGAAATTCTCCCTTTATCATAACTTCTCCAGTAAGAATGAATCCTGCCCCTTACTGGTCAGCACTGAGTGTGCTCACCTCTGCCTGAACCACAAGTAATGTGTCTTTGTTGCGCCATCTCTCTCGCAGAAATTGGTTCTTTAATCCAAAGCCGTAACTCTTCATTGCTTTTCAGCTCCAAAGGTTGTAGCTACGATCCTCCCTCTTAACCGAAGTGAGCTGTTCACATTTGTGTTATTTCCCTTCACACTGTCACAGCCTTCAAACAAATCCTTGTTTCATCCCATATTTCACTGTAACACCATGTGTAGCTGCCCAACTCACTGAAAGTCCAGGTGAACTTCAATTTTCTGGTCACAACAGTGACTTTTCTTTCAAGTTAACACCCAGTAGAGTCCAAAATTATAGAATCTAAGAATGAAAATCCCCAGAGACCCAATTAGGCTCCATTTTGACTTTGTCAACATAGCAACTTTGGACTTTCACTACACAACAATTTAATGACTGTTTTACTTCCTCATGGCAATACCTGTCAAAAATGGGTGCTTTTGTTGTCATCATCTGTGCATACCCTGGTAGTATCCACCTTCTCTCCATAGCCAGCCCTCCCTGAAGTGGTCATCAGCTAAGAAAACCTCCTGTCCTTTTTTAACCTGCTTGACAACCTGGAAAATAGCATGAGATGAAGAGGGGTGGGGGGGAGGGAAAAGAGGTTAAACCAAAGCTGTGGCACTGAGAAGCATGAAGAGGGAAGCTGAAAAACATCCTGGAGGAGATGCCAGGTGAGACATTAGGGAATCCGTCACCTTCCCTTTAATAAGCCAGGAATGTGAAGGAGCACCTTCACAGTGTGGCAATTTTGGAGCATGAGCAGTGACACAAGGAATGCAAAGCTCCTTGCCTGCAGAAGAAGGGACCATTTGAAAAGGAAGACAGAAGACACAAGGTACATTGTCCAGGTATGATCTGGGATATTGGGTCGAAAGCTCAAGTGATGTAAAATTAGCCTTGCTCCATTAATGGTAATAAAAATATAACAATAAACTGGTCAAAGAGCTGTAAACAGGGAAGAGCTACAGTGGGGAGTTGTTAGGCTTTAAAACTAGCTTAAAGTGAAGACCACTCTATGTGTCAGGCTACAATAGCAAAGCCAAGAAATATATCCACCTTGGAGAAGTATCTGCAGGAGGACGGGATAGCTATTTCCTCTAGTCTTTCCAAGACACAGCCATTCCCTCCAGCCTCTCCAAGTGTTGTGGTTTAACCCCAGCCAGCAACTGAGCACCACCAAGCCACTCACTCCTTCCCTCCCTCCCTCCCTCTGCTCTCCCACCCCTCGCCCTGGTGAAAGCAGGTAAAACCCATAGGTTGAGATAAGAACAGTTTAATAATTAAATTGAGGTAAATTAAATACAATAATAATAACAATAATAAGAACAATAAAATAAGTAAAGAAATGAGAGGAATGAAACAAATAAAAACCTCCAAGTTATGCACAGTACAATTGCTCACCACCCACTGACTGATGCCTAGCATGACCCTGAGCAACAACTGGTTCTTTCCAGCCAACAACCCCCATACAGTATTATACTATATATAATAATATATTATATATTCAGTATTTCTGTACTGAGCATGGTGTTCTCTAATATAGAATATCCCCTTGGACAGTTTTTGTCAGCTGTCCTGGCTGTGCTTCCTCCTGTTTTCTGTGTTCCCTTTACTGGCAGAGCACAAGAGACTGAAAAGTCCTTGACTTTTCAATAGTATTCTCAGAATAAAGCCAAAACACAGCACTGTACCAGGAAGAAAACTACCTCTATTCCAGCCAAAACCAGGACACCAAGGCATGGTCATTTCCTCCAGCCTCACCATGGCATGGCCATTTCTTCCAACCTTGCAAAGGAATGGCCATTTCCTCCAGCCTCACCGGAGCATGGACATTTCTTCCCATCTCTCCACAGCATGTATGTGTCCTCCAACCTCACCCTGCCATGGTCACGTCCTTCAAACTCAACGGACATTTCCTCCACGCTATACAAACCACTAGAGCGCAGCATTCGCACACGCAACCACGTCTTGCAACAGCTTTGCAGGTCCCAGCTGCTGACAGTTGGGAAACTGCCTTCAGATGCCTTCTCATTCTAGGAAAATAGTTTAAATTGGCAGCCCGTGAGCTAGTCCAAGCCAATGGTCCTGCAGCCTACCCACAGACTCCTGTTCCTACCGCTGTAAAAGCCAGAATGCCTTATTCCAAGCGCTCCTGGGCATTAAGAACACACACTGAAGCAGTAGCTGGCAAGCACATGATGTTCTTCACCCAAGAGTACATCTGTTCAGTGAGTCCCTGAGGGGCACTATGGAGTGTACAGGGAGGGGAAGGCAGAGAATAAAGGAAACATGAGAGAATAAGCAGAAACTGCATTTCTATTGTATCAGACTTATAATTAGAAAGCCACTTACAGGCTGTAGATAGTAAAACTTAATGTATTATTACCCAGCAAGCAGTAAATTCACAGTCTTACTCTTTCAATGATTTAACAGCACTGAAGGCAAAATTCTCACCTCATCATGCATTAGAATGAAATGCTCCTGACTTGGCCTCTTTCTTGCTTCATTTTAAAAATGTTTTATTACTTAATGAACTCTTGCTGTTCTGCAATTAGTAGCCCCACACCCCTCTTTCTTCTGGTTGCTACCAGGTTCAGTGAAGGTTATACTGTAGAAAATCTGACTACATGGTCATAATAGCTCTGATGACTTTAAAAATACTTAAGCTGAGCTATGAATTTCAATACAACTTTCTCCTCCCCCAGCACCCATATTCTTTAGGTCCATCCATTACCTGGGCTTCCCACGGAAGAGAAACCTGGGTGCTGAGGTTTGACCTTGAAGCTTGGTCACAGCCACAGTAGCAGCAACAGCGTTAATCCAAAGGCAGAAAAACCCAGCAGCACAGCTCCAGGGGCTACCAGATCTGATTGTGGAAGCAGTATGTGGTCACCGAGGCACCAAGCTGCAAAAGATGAAGTTGTGAAATATGTCTAGTGGAGCCTTTATCACACCAGCAATGTGAATATGGGAGGAGAACTTTCTTCCAAGCCAGGGTCTGAGAAAAACAATATAGGAAAAAAGGAAATCCAAAGTTTTAGAGGAAATATATTAGATATTAGAAAAACAAATCTCCACGATGAGGGTAGTGAGGCACTAGAAGAGGTTGACCAGAGAAGCTGTGGCTGCCCCTTCCCTGGCAGTGTTCAAGGCCAGGTTGGATGGGGCTTGGAGCAACCTGCTCTAGCGGAAGTTCTCTCTGCCCATGGCAGGGAGTTGGAACTGGATGAGCTTTAAGGTCCCTTCCAATGCAAACCACCCTGGGATTCTATGAAATAAAAAAATGTGCTTCTCTCCCCTCTCCCCCTGCCCCTCTTTGTAAAACAGCAAACCAAAGAAAAAGCAGCAGCAAAAGTAGGATAGAAAAGCAGCAGGAAAGAAAAGCAGTAGCAAAAGCAGCACTTTTCTATTGGAAACACTGGTATCTTCACCTTCATCCACATACTGGTGTTAGAATTAAGCAAATTGTGAGAGCTCAGGATTCTTATGATTTTAATGACTAACTCAGAGCAATGGAAATCAGAAGATTCAGGTTAAGTCTCTCTCTCTTGATCTTGAATATCAAGAACTGCCCCTCCCAAGCTATCTTCCTGCTCTATATTCATCTGCTTGATGTCCCTGTCATTATTAACTCCCTGTCAGATGACTTCTAGCATTCAACTGTGTTAAGATCGGTTTGCAGTTCCTTCACCTCTGGGGACACCAAGGTTGGGTCAGAGTCTGTTTTGTCAGACACTGCATTCATGTAAGGCTGTGTGAGGCTCCTCAAAACCTTCCATGCTGCTCTGGGACTTACCCTTCTTTTTCTCTCGAGGAGTTTATTCCGTTAGACAGAACACGGTATTAAATCAGATGCTCGGGACATACTAAGCTTTTAAGTTTTCCTCTTCCCATAGCAATTCAGCTAATAGAGCATGTTTGGGATTATAGCACAAGGTATGTTTGTATAATCTCCGAGTCCTCTGGGCCTGATTCTCTTCCTATACTCACCTTGTGCAACAGTGTGATGCCATCAATGTCACAAGAATGGCATAGGTATAACTAAGATTATCTCCAATGATCTGTGGCATTACACAGATGCAGAAACAGTTGGAGAAGAAACAGTTTAATTCCTAGAGCCTGCAGCTCTTGCAATTTAATCTCAATTAATTCTATTTGCAGATAGAAGAGTCTGAAGTTGCCATCACCAATCTCTAATCCCACAGTAAGTCATACTATGGCAAGTCTAATTAACAATATTTAATAGATTCATCAGAATCAAACTTACCCAACCCACCAGTGAAGGAATGAATCAATGGAAAGACTGTAACAGATTTGGGAGTCAGAGAGGTTCTTATCTACCCCAGCAGCTCTACCTTCCAGAGAGAAGGGCCTGTGCCGTACATGGTGTGCATTTTTTTACAGTTCCAGAACTGCCCAATTTGCAGAAACAGGTGGTTTTTCCTGACCTTTAGGAGAGAAAACTTTCAATTCTTAGGCATTTTCTATTTTAGCAGCAGAAGGCTGTTGTGTTGATCACACCTGAAGCTTGTTTTTATTCAGGTGTTTTCCAAATGCTGTCTTCTAAAGCCCCACAGCTTCAGACCTACCAGATAGAACAATAGAAATAACACAGGCAACAAATGCACAAAAAGATTCAAAATGTGGGGCCTGAACCTCAGGGACACTCAAGGTCTTTTGGGGCATCTTTAGAAGCATAAAGCAACCTTAGTCAAAATGCAAGTGGTGTCCTGAGAACCCCCCTGTTTCTCCAGACAGCTGCCTGACCACCAGCATGCTGATACCCCAGCAAGGTGGTATTTTGTCCCCTTCAAAGAGGGTATGGAAGCCTGAAATGTGCCACTGAACCCCAGCTCCCAGTTCTTCAGCATCAGCAGCTGTGCAAAAATGAGCACAAACATAAGTTGACCTCCAGGGTGCTCTACTTAACAATTGCATGTCCAGGTGTATGGGCTAGAAAAGGCTGATGACAGGCTAAACTCCAACAAGTTCATTCCTGAGCTCGAGTCCATAGATGAAGCAACTGAGAATTAGGCTCTTTGATGTGATGGCTAGCTGGAAAGTGTTCCTGTTGTGCCCAATGGGTTTTCAATGAGGCAATCTGTTGTACCTAAGAAGTACAGTAATTCTGCAGAAGCAGTTAGGAATAAATTTAGGGTAGGGAATTAGGACAAGATTTTCAAGAAGGGGACTCTGGAATAGGCTAGTAAATCAGAAAATTGGAATCAAAATATGGAACAAGCTTTAAGACAGAGGTTGGTGAATTTATGGAAGAGGTTTTATAACTATGAATGCAGATTTACAGACTTAACCCTGTGATTCAGCCATGCGCGTCTCCTGAGAGTTGTTAAACTAATCCATTGCTATAGGTTTAATAGGAAACCGTCTGGTTCCTGGGAAGTTCGGGTGCTGTACTGCGGCAGAACCAAAGAGGAGTCACTTATAAAGGCAGGGAAGAAAATATTAAAACATGGATACTTCGTGTCCAGTACTTGGATACTACAGCATTTGGACATCCCTATGGGTGACCAGCTTCTCATCTTCTGTAACATGACTTGAGCCTTCATCAGTCTCCAGCACTAGGGGAGAAGATGCTTTAGTGACTGGACTCACAGGCAGACAGACCGATACTAGGAAATTCAGTAACAGGTAATTATGTCTTTTGTCTCGTGAGATGAGTTAGTCAAGATATCCACCCTAAAATGATGACAGACACAATAATAAAGAACAAGATGGGGTGTTAACGAAACAGTGTCTAATTAAGCCATCAGGGCGAGCCCTGTGTCTTGGGAGATCCAGTTCAGCAACCTCTCGGTCACACCAAGGCATGAAATCCAGGAGTGCAATAGTTTCCTCAGATGGTTTTCTCTGTGCGCAAAAGTTCAAAGTACGGGATGGAGAAAAATCAAAGAGTATTCACACAGACATGAGGTTAAGGTCAGACTGAACGTTTCACAGCCTGAGCTGAGGTCCTCTGCAGTGGTCTTCACTCCTGAAAACAATGATCCTTCTTTTCATACTGAAGCAATACAGCTTCAGAACCCTTTGAAATATTGCCACACTCATCTCAGTGATAAACCAGATAAAGTTGACAACGACAGACCTCCATTTGGTGCTGCTAGCATAACTGTTGCATATCTCCCAGGACATCTTAGACTTTAGAGGATTTAATTACCTGATCAGCATTTACTGATGAGCTGATAGCCAAGCTGTGTGGGAGATGGAATAGCATTTTCTCTCTAGGAAGGAGGGGCTCAGGCCAATATTTTTCTCACCTGTGGTTTTATGCTCCCTGGAATTAGTGGTACAACTTCAGTATTGACTTGGAGCTGAGCTTGGCTCCATCAGGTGAGAGTTGAGGAGTTGCTTAGCTCCACGTTCACTGTAAGGCCACCTTACTCAGTGCACGTTTCTCCCGTAGTTTCCCAAAGTTTCAGTAAGGCAGGTTTCAATGCATATGGCATTTGCTCTAAAAATAGTCTTTGTGCAATTCACAGGAAAGGGGAAAGCAATTACACCTCTACTATGGGAAAAACACTCACTCCCTTTCCACGGGCTGACTTTGGAGCCTCTGCGACGATAATTACCATCATTTTTCTGCTGAGGTTGCTGACATGGAGGTGAAGTGACCTCCCCAAGTCTCTCCAGACCTGGATCCAAACCAGTGGTTAAGGTCAGGATGGCCCCACCTTCTGATTTCCAGACAGGGTTCAGGTCATCTCCCTTTCAGCTATGGAAAGTGCTTTTCTTTAATCACTTGATGTTGCAAGTTGAGGCTGGAAATTGGAATCTGAAATAGTCCAGAAACCTCACAGCTTGCTTAAATAAAAACAGTGTCTCGAAACAGAGACACTTCAACAGGCTGCCTTCGTATGCTGCACAAGTACTGCATGCCCTCTTTCTCTCAGGTGCTCTAATTGAAGGGTATAGCAAAGGTTAGTGAAGCTCTGACCTGAAGATATGTATTAATGTATGTTGTACAAATACTCACATACAGTGTTTGAGCTGATGAAATGCATGGTCTCCTTTCATACCCAGGTGCTCTGTTGTCTTCAAGCCAACAAGTGCAACTATTAAAAACCACTTTATTATGAGTCTGAGCTTATTCTATCTTCCTGCTTTGAAGTGCTATATTTCAGGATCCTGTCTCAGCAGAAGGGCTATTTTGATAACCACAAAGCATGGTACTACCTAGAAAGCAGACAGGCAGGTTCTCCGCTGCTGGAAAGTGCTCTAGTTCCTGCCTTTAGCAGAGCTATGACTGCAATTTGTACCAGCAGAGCAGCAGGCAAGGCCTGAGTCAGACTTAGGTCTTGGACTGGAATATTCTTCTCACTAGCAAAGGCTGGTGACTGAAACAAAGCAGCTTCCAGAGCCAAGCACGGCCCCACCAGCCATGAGGCAAGAAAGGAAGTTGCACAGGTGAAGTCACACTATAGAAGATGTGGTCTAAAATTCAGGTGTTCTCTACTTCGGTTGCCAAATAATTATTAATAGAGGAAGTTACACCACAGCTAGAAACAGCTTCTTACATTTGCACCCCAGGAATCCCAACTGGTGACAGGTACCAGCTTAGCCTGTTGAAACGATTGCATCTGCAGTGCATGCTCTGATAAGAGCTCCAGTAAAATGGTGGAAAGAGGACAAGGATAGTCTCAGGACAACCAAATATGATGAAATTCACCTCTGTGTAGAACGTGTGGTCTCCACTGCTGAAAATAATCCACCCATCAGAAATGAGGACAGTTTGACTTGCGTACTGATAGCTCCCTGAGATTTTGAGGATAATAATCAGTGAGCTATTTTCACTCAATGCACTTGTTTTACAGTGAATAATGCTTAGGGAACAAGCTGTATATCCTACAAGCTCCCTAAATTTCACATGTAGATTGAAATATATTTTCAAATGCCATTCTGGTGCCTAAATGAGACCAGTGTCCAAATCCCATTTGGGTGTGATAAATCTTGTACATTATTTAAAAAATCCCTTTATACACAATACGTGGAGATAAACTCAGTTCCCTTTTCTGTCACATGTAGGTGAGTGGGATCTGCGTCTTACGTGCAATGGACAATAACATGCATTCAAAACTATTTGTTCTAAAATGAAAGAAGAACGGAATCTATGGAGATCTTTATGGGGAAATAAATAAAACCAACCCTCATGAGTTTATAGAATCTTAAGAAATTCCCTTTAGAGAATTCATCTATGAAAAGCAGGTGAGAGAAGTACGGATTAGCCCCCCTATCTTAAACTATGAGTACAATCCTAAGAAGCAGGAGAATTAGGTGAAATGAAATTACTCATGCATGATTTGAAGTGGAACCATGCTGGCTGACACCACACCAAGATTCTTGATCTCCATGGGGTCTGCAATGAATGTATTAACCTAAGGGTATGAACTTTATTTACACAGAAAATCTTTATTAAATCAGACTCATCAGAACAGGGGATAAAACACATTCTGCACCAAAAGGCTTTCTTCACAGTGCCTACGTGTAAAACAAGTCTGTGGAGGAAATGCACAACGGGAGTTGTGAAAGAATGAGCTCATTACCTAGGAGGACTCATTCCCAGAAGGCAGGGCTTTGAAACCATATAAAAGTTCTCAAATCTCTGTGCTGCACCATCCACTCAACTTCGTGCTTCTCCCTGTTGACTGGTTGGGTAAGTCAGAGAATACTGGTACTCTTTTGTGATGTCTATAATTTTACTGCTTGGCTTAATGTAGGCAGACTCTAAAGAAGTGTTTTATTTGATACCTTTGAACATGCACAAGATACCTTCAAAGAAGAGAAACTGGGGGCTTTGGGGTAGAACAAGGATTCTTGGAATGACTCTGAAAGGCAAATTCAGATTGTGTGTAAATGTGAGGATAGTTAAGTGGTAAATTAAAATCTTTCTAAAGACGAGATTAGATAAAATATGTTGGTTTAAGTATAATTGATGTGGCCTTCAGGGAAGGAGAGGGTCTGAATGGCGCCTTAAAAGCTCCTTCCAAAACTGTTTTCTGCAATTCTGCTGTTTATAACAAGACCTTTTTTAAAACTTATTTCATCGAAGAATTATTTTGTAAAAGATAGATTTGGGAGTATGAGGGGCTGTAGGTAGTAGAAAAGTGAAGTAGAAGTCCTAGTGTGGTGTTTCATTCATGTTAACCATATCAAGAACAGCATATTAATTTGGCTTAATATCTCATCAGATCTTTATAAAGAAAATACTAAGAGACAAGTGATATTGATCGGGAGGCTCTGGGAAGATGCAGAAGAGAGGAATTAATTTGCTTTGAAGATGTGTTGAGAGGAGTAGGCAACATGAGGAAGGCAGAATGAACTGCACACTCTTACGTGATCTGTGTTGCTGATAATCCTGCATTGAGGGGACTTAAAAATGCCCCTTCTAAGAAACACTTCTGAGATTCTAAACTTACTTAGACTTACTTAAACTTAGCTTGTTTTTAGAAAAACAGCAACACGAGCTTTACCAGAGACACAACAGGAGTCCAGCTGAGCCTGGTGCCTACCTTCAATAGCCCACAAAACAAGGACAGTTTCATAAATCATGAGGAAAACCCATTTGGCCTGTTGCACGTTACTGGCCTTGGGAGAAGAAATCCCTCTTGATTATTCTGACTCACACAAGCTTCATGTATTATTAGTGGCCATGATAATCCACACACATAGGGAGGCATTACCACTGCTAATTCTTTCCATGATGGCTGGAAGAACTGTGCCACAGGTAACCTCCATCCATTATATCATAGATGAAGTCAGAGTGAAACCAGAGCAAGAGGAGTTGGCCTATTGTTACTGCAAAGATTCTTTATGCTACAGAAAGCTATTCAGCTTATTGGTGAAGTCCACCTTGAGGTCTTAGCAACTCAGTTCTCTAATTCCAAGTAAAATCTGGAAACCATTTTAAAAGGGGCAAAAGCAAAAGAAGCGTTTCAGTTTTGCCAATGTGAAATATTCTACTGGGCCCAGGTTAATATTTTTCTACTTTTTGATAGACCAAACCTTTTTAAATGCCTGTCTTCAGCATCTATTTTACTATTATTATTATTATTATTATTATTATTATTATTATTATTATCATGACTTTCTGAAACCACTATCAAAATCAGCAGATCTGTTATTTGCCAGCCTCTCTCATTAATTCCTCAGGACAGAAATCAAAGAGAGTTAACACCTAGGGAAGTGTGAAGCAACAGGAGAAAGAGCTCTGAAGCATAAATCAGCTCCAAGATAAAAGGGGTAGTTCTACCACAGTTAGATCTGATAGGTCTTTCCCACATCGCAGAACAGAAAGGAGGGACAAGATGAAACAGTCAGGACAGGAGCTGAGAGACAGGATGAAAAAGAAAGAGCAAATCATTATTCTTACTGAGAAAACCTGCCTTGGGAAACCAAAAGCAAACTAAGAGAACTTTATGCTTGCAGCTGATTCAATTTTTCTTATAGCTCTTACACCCTTATCACAATGCAGTTCACTTGTGAGACACAATAATACTCTTACATTTCTTTCAGATAATCTTGTTTTCTGCAAAAATGTCTTTGAATCAAATGCAAATCAAGCAGGAAATCCTGCTCCCTCCTGGCCTGAGCAAGACAATTCCAAAGCACAGCCAAGACCCTGTGCCATGCACTGATCCAGTCCCACATCCACAGCACTTATTAATTCATGAAGTTCATTCATTTAAATAGGTCCTTTAGTCACTGATGTAAATGAACAGGCATCTACAGT
>JBCJKH010041036.1:0-10333 GCA_039877255.1 Loriculus beryllinus | reverse complement strand
ATAGCATCCCTTCCTTTCAGTATATCAACCACACCACACAGTTTGGTGTCATTTGCAGACTTGCTGAGGGTGCACTCCATTCTGCCAACAAATATGTCAAACAGCGCCAGTCCCAGTACTGACCCTTGAGGAATGTCACCCATCACTGATCTCCACTTGGACACTGAGTCATCGACCACAACACTTTGAGTGTGACCATCCAGCCAATTTCTTATCTATCCATGAAATCTGTGTCTCTCCAGTTTAGAGAAGGGGACAGTGGGACAGTGTCAGATGTACAAGTCCACATAGATGACATCCGTCATTCTTCCCTTACCTACCAATGCTGTAACCCCATCATAGAAGGACACGAAATTTGTCAGGCATGATTTGCCCCTAGTGAAGCCATATTGGCTGTCACCAATGACCTTCTTATTGTCCATGTGCCTTAGCATAGTTTCTAGGAGGATCTACTCCATGATCTTGTCAGACACAGAGGTGAGTCTGATTGCCCTGTAGTTCCCCAGGTCTTCCTTTTTTTAAACTTTTTTCAAAAATGGGAGCTATATTTTTCCTTTTCTTGTCAGTGGGAGCTTCATCAGACTGCCACAAATTCTGAAATATGATAGATGGTGGCTTGGTTATTTCATCTGCCAGTTCCCTCAGGACCCACAGGTGCATGTCATCAGGCCCCATGGACTTGGGCACCTTCAAGTTCTTTAGAGGTTCTCAATCTTTCCTAATTTTCTGATTTTCTGATGTTCCTGATCTTCTCCTCCCGAGGGTGGCTCTTCATTCTCCCAGTCCCTGCCTTTTCATTCTAAGAAATGGTGTGGCTAGAGCACTTGTCAGTGAAGACTGAAGCAAACATAGGAACAGGAATTCTGGAGTCCATCTTCTCACAAAGTACTGCTGTAGCTTGAGTGGTTGAAGGTCTCAGACCAGCTCCTGTTCATAAAATGTCTGGTGGGAACACTGAACTCTAAATGACCCTTGCTGGCATCTTCACTGGGAGAAGTGTCTGGGAGTCAGAAGTCACACAGGGGAATTTCTCAGGCTGGAAATAATTTTTACGGGAGCTGCACCCCTGCAGTGCAGGAAGAGCTGTGGTCGGTGTCCAAGAGTTGGTCTGCTCCAGTTTCATTTAAAACAAAGAAACCTCAGTGAGGTCATTTTAATACAGGATTTTAGACAGGGTCTTGTTCTGCTGAAACAAATAGCATAAGCTTCATCCTGTTGAACCTTTTCCTTAAACTGTGTGTGTCTGTGTGTGCACGTACACATTAGCACTGCTTTGATTATATAATGTAATGAGCTCAGTGGATTTATCCTGGATTTATACTATGGAGCCTCAGAGCAGAGTTTGGAACAGTATCTTGTCTTTAAGATGCCAGTTTTGTAAATGCTTTTCTTTTCTTAAGGATACTGATGAAAATTTATTGCTGATTTATCATGCGTAACTCTGCAATGAAATCAGATTTTTCTTTTCCAGCTTCATCACTGTTTCCGAATGGGGATTAATTTTTATTTTTTTTTTAAACTTAGTAGAGAATCAGTTATCGTCAAAGTACCCAGGAGCTCATTTACTGGTGTGCAAACTGCGCCTCACACTGGTCCCCCGCTTTGGAGGAACTCAATGAATAAATTAAATTCCCAGAGACAGCCAGTTTTATAATCCTGGCCTACTGCTTTCCCTTTCTACTTGCATAATTTTTGTTGTTCTGGGCTTCATTCTCCCTGTTGGGTCCCCCTTGCTGGCCAGTGAGTCCAGGGGGCGGGACACCAGGGCTCAGGAGGACTGGGAGCGTGACATACTCGGAGCAATGGGAAAAATAATAGACGGATGCAAAAGCAGCAATCATGCTTGTAAAAACATCAGCCTATGGAGCAAAATTGTAAAATATGCTGTCTGCATCTTAATTTGCATGAGATATACCATTAGTAAAATGAACAATAACAAATGTAGAATCAATTTTTAGGTTTGTTTTTTCTTACAAGAAACAGACGACTTTTTTAAAATTTTTTTTATTACATAGTTCTCAAGTATATTGCTGGTGAACCTTGTTAAAACAACCATAATTTCATCTAAGCAATAGATCTGTTGCTTTTCATTATTTTTTACCTTGGGTTTAAAAAAGCATGTGATGAAAAAGAAAAAAACACACAACTTTACAGGCACCATGATCTTCCTTGACTAGAAGTGAAATAGGAATGGCAGAAATAAAAAAAAAAACCTTTAATCAGTCTATTTTTTGTACCTCAGAAAGACTATTTGGAAAGGTTTTCATCAAAGTGATTTTCTATAGATAGCTCATAGGTGATCAGGATAAAATCCCACAGCTTCAGCACTTCAAATATTTATCATATACATGTTTGCTTGAATCTTGATAAGGGTGAGGTTGGGGACTTATGGACACTGAGATAGGATGTCACCTGAGACATTCATCTGATTCCGAATGCAGACAGAAAGGAAGTGCCTAGGAGAGGCCACAAGAGAGAGGGAGGGAGAGTAAGGGATAGTAGGAATGGACAGTCCTTGTTCCCAGCTCTAATATCGCCGTGCAATTATTTTGTGGACATCCACTCCTTGCCTGCACAGGAGATAGGGCTATAAGTGTATGTTATTTTTTAATTACAAGGGGGTAGAAAAAATCCTGATGATGGGCTGGAAGGTGCCATTGCATTGTTATTTTTTTCTCTCCCTTCGTTTGCTGATTATGTGAGCTGGGCTCCTTTGCTAGCCGATGATAAGCAGAATTTCCATGTTCTCTGCATAATTAATCCATCTCTGCCTCTCTTCATGCCAACTCGCCCGTTATCGCCGGCACATGCCTGAATTGCAAAAGAATCCGCTCTTCAATTGGAACTTATTGATATTCTAAGAAAAAAAAGAGAGAGGGAAAAAAACTGAAAATCCTTAAGTTTAAGCCGCAGATTTTTAAATGGATTAATTTCGCTGCAATCGCAGCCATCTAAGGCGGGAAGGCAGGCAGAGCAAATTGAAAGCATCTCCATGTTTGCAGAATTGGGTCCAGAATGCTGAAATGTACTGGCACAGTTCTCTTTTAAAGTCAGAAAATTACCATTCATTTACATCACATGAAATACTTTTTTATGCTAGAAATATTCAAGAGACGTTCCTTAAATGCCTGCTAATGCTAGATAACATTTCTAACTTTCAACATTTTGCTAGACTTTGATATGACATGATAGGAATGCCTGCCAGTGAGGAATATTATATGTACCAGTAATCTCTTTTTATCACATATTTAGATTATATCATCCTCTTCTTAAACCGTCCTGAAGTAGTCTTTAAACAATGTACTCAGTGTCGTAGGCTCCTATTTAGTACGGTTACATGAGTGAAACTTCACAGGGCATATTTAGACTTTGTCCAGCACGAAGGGCTTTTTAAAATGCCAATACACTATCCCCCAAAACCAGTTTATCATTTTCTATCTTTTCCGAAGTTAACTTGCATTTCTTAGCATCCTTTCTACATTTAGATATTTTGTGTTCATCTCATTTACAACATGTAACGTGCTTTATTTTGATGCAGCGCTTGTGGATTGTACTTACATTTTTGAAAGGGCTCAGCTGTACTCCATAGCAGCCTGGCATTGCACGTGAAATAACAAGAGCTAGTAAGAACCTAGGACTTTGCCTCTTCTCCTTCTTTCTTTTTTTTTTTTTTTTTTTTCTCAAATATTATCAAAATCCAAATATTCTTCTCCTTTTGTTTTGTTAACACAGAATTCACATCCTTTATTTCTTTGACTATAGGAAGCATCAGCATTCAGCAATACTGGGAGATTTCTTTAATGCCTCAGCTAAGCCACAACGGATCTGGCATTCCATGTCCATATGCTAGAAATCAGCAATTTATGCTGTTGTAGAAGGAAACGTTGACACTCTCAGTTAAACAGAGGGGGAAAAGTTGCTACATTGACTACAAATGGAGATTCAGCTGTTAGGAAACCTTTGTCATTATTAGACAGACCTCTTTCATTTTAAAAATACATGGAAAAGACAGAAAAAAAAAAAAAAAGAATCAGAGGAACTGGCAGGCACATGCCAGAGCAAAAAAGGAGAGACATACAACAAAACAATATTTGTGGCAACATCTGCTTCAGACACAAAACAATGAGCTTAATGCATAGTTGGACCATCTTACCATATAAAATTAGCACCTGTTATAAAACGCATGTCACCAGTAAATAAGTAAAATGTCAGTGTTCCAGTTTAGATTTTCAGGCAATAAACAGCACCACACAAGAATGACTACTGATCACATTAGGATATGTTTTTATACAGCGGAAAGAGAACAAAGAAGGTTTTCCAGTTGCTTCAGACTGATAGTTTTAAGGCACAACTGAACTAGAGGATATTTGTGATATATTAAAATTTTAATATTACAGTTTTGGGCAAAATCAAAATGTTAAACAATGCTTTTTAGAAAAAAATATTTATGTTCATATTTAACTCTATTAGCTCCTAAGAGAAATAGCTGAAACCACAATTAAAAGAATCAAACTATTTAATTCACCTGTGAAATTGTGTATTTAGCAGATAAATAAAATCTCTAGCAAATTATTTCTATAACAAGTTAATAACCTAATAGCTAAAGATGTGCTTGAGATTTGCACTTCCAATTGTGCAATGTTTTTAGTAAAAATAACTGTTTCCCACCTACTTTGGGGGGGGAGGGGGGCGTGAACTGCAATTTACCACAAAACTTTCTAATCTGTTATACTGAAATCCTGACTCTTTGAAGTCAATTGCAAATTCTTTATTTCCTTTAGTAACACCTGCATTTCAATGCAATTTTGGTAGTAAATTAAAGTCTAATTAAGCTTACACAACAATCAGTGTTGATCTTATCTAACAAAAGGTTCTTCTAAGAATTTATACTACAGGCTTTCAGGATTTACATCATTAAAACATACAAAAAAGTATTTAAAACATTAAACTTATTTTAGCTATAAGTTGCTATCAATTAAAAATATACACCTTTTATATTCTTTATATATTCATATTCCACCTTTTATATTGTCATTCTATTGCACATAATAGTACTCTACAATAATTATTTAAACAACTACAGATGGCTAGGTTTTATACTGATATTTTATATCTGTAGGTACATTGTATTGACTGTTGCATTACAGTAAACATATTCTTTTTTTTTTTTATATAGAAATCAATATGTTTTTCTTTTCTTACTGGTTTAGGAACCAAAATTTGTGCACTAATACTTTGAAGGATTTTTGTCATGGCATTGTAGGATGAATGCTATTTTCATCTGAGAAGAATGCTAACACTCACATAATGCAGGGAAAGGAGGATTGCAACACACAGGAATCTTTCAGGTATTCATATTTCAGCATTCTTTTTTAAATTATAGCTACAAATTTCTCAAGCTCTTTGTTATCAATCTATGTATTGGCATTCTAGAAGATCAATATGTAGGCAAAAATATTGAGATTGGTGATCAGCACATATGTTACCCTAGTTTAGAAGCCTAGATTCATTGCAAAGCAAATGACTGGAATTTATCCTGAATGGCAGTGCTTGGCATTAATATATCCTCAATTGTATTTTATAACTGGAAAGCAACTGTAAATGAATTACCAATTTATTTGTAAATTTTGCTTAGAGGAAGTTCTTTGCTCCTTCCAAAAATAATCATTCAGTTTAATTTATGGTTTCTGGTTTTGTGCAGTATATGAATTTTATTTAATGTGCTAGGGATCATTTAGGCAGTTATGCAATGACACCTATACCAAGGAAGCTGGTCAGCCTTCTAAATTCCTATATGCATGCCCTTTGCCTATTGGGACACCTGTTATAAACTACATCCTAAACCGTGGATTTGAAAAAACACCAAATATGGCCAAGCAATGAATCAGGATTGTGTGGAATGCTGTAGATGCATAGGAATTTGTCAGACTGCATTCAGAATACAAGAGTTTGATTGTTTGTCCAGATACGGATGTATTATCTACAATGTAAATGCTGACTGATATTTAGAATCATTAGAAAGCCTATATATCTACCTGCTTTTCCCTCCTGAATATATGAACAGTAAACCCAAAGTTCTCATTATGCTGGAGGTCTGTCAATGAGTGTGGCTATGTTATTAGGTGTCCAGTGTGTGTTATTAGGTGTCCAGCCCTAGGAAAGCAGGTGTCATATGCAGCCCACAAGACCCTTAGGTGCCAAGGAGACAAAATGCTGTAGACAAACAGAGATATTTAAGAATAAGTAGGTCTGATTTATCCATAAAAACCCTCGCCTAAGTTCCATTAAGAGAGCTTGGTGTTTTGTTATTAGAACAATTTAAGTAAAGAATAACACCAAATCTCAATTAAGTCCACACAACTAACCAAAACCTACGCTTCCATAAGTGGGTAGATGCAAGGGAAGCCTGTCTTTGGAAAGGAGCTTTGATGGGTGTCCTCAAATGATCTTTGGCCTAAGAGCTGATCAGCCAGATTACATGCTATGTAACCTACTGCTATGATATGTAGCAGTAAGAGATTTCTAAGGAGCTATAAGGGAACAAACAGATTCAGTGTCAAGAAACGAGAAGTCCAGCTGGGTAGATGTCACACTTCATTTTAATATGAATATATTTGCATTTTAATTTCATATCCTAAACAAAAATGTGCCCTAAGTGCCAACTCTAACCTCCAGGATGTACTATCAGCAGCAATAGTAAAGAAATAACTTACTAGATGTTATCACACACTGGTAATTCTTGTGTCTAAGACAACTGTTTAGGTCTAAGAAAGTATGAAAGTTTCCTATGTGCAGAATATTTGACATATTCAGATGTTGCAATATGGTCAACAAGGTATCCATGACATTCACAGTGACAGATCCAGGGAGCTTTCTTCCGTTCCTTTCCATCTCTCATTTTCCTCTGGACCTGAGGAGAGAGCTAAAGCATGTGTAATGCTTAGCTCTATGAAAACAAAGTGAATGGACTGTAAACAACCTTCCATGAATGTCAAAATCTCTCTTAAAGAGCAGGACATGATAGGTAAAATGCTGAATTTACTTGCAGGCACAACACATTTTTTGCCACAAATCATGGCACAGAGCTACAAAGGTTTTGTTTGAATTTAAAAAAAAAAAAAAAAAAAAAAAAAACCAGAGTTTTTGAGAACAGAAGTTAGTGTAGGCACAATATGTGTATTTTTCCCATTGTGCCAGAAAAGCCAGAAAAAGTAGAGGAAAACATAACTTTTCCCACTATATTCACAAAGGAAATTTGCACGGAAAGCCCATAAACACACTCAACCTTTGGCTACTGTTGCTGACAGAGAAAAAAATATATCATTTCCTGGAACCAGAAATGCCATCATGTGCTTTATGTACTCACCTTGATAGTTTGTATTTGTTGAGAGCTGAGGAGAATCAGATTGAGCCATTCTCTCTGGCCCTGGGGCATTTTGACTCAGATCAGGATAGGAGTAAACCCAGTGCTTTGTAACATTCATTGGTCAGTGATGTACAAATGAAGTGGCACAAAATCCTTGCTGCATTCAGATAGGCTTTCCAGAACAGCACTTGGTGATAGGACTTGAAGATAGAAGATGGCCTTTGGCAAAAAAAAAAAAGGGCGGCAACCATTCAAAACTGAAAGGGCAAATGGATGTAAACACTAAAATGGAAATCTGGAAATACTGGATGAGGGTTTCCATCCTACTGGAAAAAAAACATGGTCCTTCTTGGAGTAACTGTTTCTTGCGCTCAAGTGAAACACAAGAATCGGCCACTGAATATTTCCCTGTTGGTGCAACATCCGTACAACTTTGATGCTGCTTGTTTACAGATACGCCTCAACAACGAAGCACAAATCACTAGAGGAAAAACTTTCCACTGCAGATCTGTTCCAAGACAGATTGCAGCCTGGGAATAGAAAAGGCAAAGCCGTAGTGTTGCCAACACTTGACAACTCACAGTAAGTCTCTTTGCCTCACTGAGACAGAGCAAGGGGAGCCCAACTGTCTGAATCTGTGGCATCTAATGAGCAGGAACAAAATGACTTCAAACTGTTAACAAAGAAAAATACAATTTTTCCAAAGCTAAATTTCCTATTGCAGCTCATAACAAAAGTAAAACTAAAACCTACACAGAACTGAACATATTTTTTATTTTTCCATTTGAAACCTGGGATTGTTTCCTCCAGGCATTTGGAAGGACAATGCTAGCAGGACCCTGTCTGCCAGTAAAACTTGGTTTTGGAAACCATCATCAGTCAGCATGAAAATGGATCCAATGCGATAGAAAGAGCTCATTACTATTATTTTTTTGCTGGCACTCACACATATTGTGCTTTTAGAATTTTGAAAAGCAGGACATGAATTGCAAAGAAAAAATGAGTTAACAATATTAAACAGTCAGTTGCTAATTACTGAGCAATCCAAACGTGTGTCTGGAATGACGTACTCAGACATCCAGCTGGACCTCTGGCCATATGCTATCCTAGATCCTCATGCATAACTCCCGCTACTGTCAAACACTGAAGTACTGGGTAAAAAAGTTTGGTGTACAGATTAAAATACAATCAGAACTGTATATTTGCATTTAATTTGAAAAGAATAATGAATATCTGCAATCTGTCAGTAAAAGTGAAGGATGATAGCTGCAGACAGCAAGATAGAAAATCACTCTGAATCATATTTGTTTCACTCTCATTGCTTTGTTTGGAGCAGAAATGTTCAACAACTCCACTGCTTTTCTTTCTCCATAAGGAGGTTACTTATACAGATTCAGAATGCTTCTTCACCCTAGTACCACATTTCAGCAGCCATAGATCACATTTGTAATTGTTCAATGTAATAAATGAAGTTTATTATCTCCTTATTGATCCCAAGGTATGATACTTGGCAGAATGAAACATAAAGAAAATTCTAATAACAATGTAATAAGTCTTAATGGTGCAATTCCAAGGATAATAATATTGCTAAAAATATTATTCCCTTAAGTATGAAAAGTCATTTACCTTTAGCTCTAGGTTTCTGCTTGGTTCTATATAAAGTATTAACTTTTAATTTGTTTGAATTGTTATTCCTTATCAAGTATTTCCCAGATAAAGATCATCTATGTTAAAAAGTGTATATTTGTTTAACTAAACCAGATATTTTATATCATCTTCTTGTAACAACAAAGTTTCCATTAAGTATTTTCTTATAGTACTACGATTTCCTACATTTATGTTGTATTATCTTGTGTATATAAAAAAATAACCCATCATAAATAAATTGTTAAACAATTTAGATAATTCTTTAAAAAATATAGATGTCTAATTTGTATTTGGACATGCCCATTTGCTTACCTGAGTTGTAATTAAAAAATTATTTCAGTCTGGATCAGCCCATTTGCTTACCTGAGTTGTAATTAGAAAATTATTTCAGTCTGGATCAGTGTTTTAGTGTTGACCAAATATATCTGAGGTTGTAAATTAGCCAATGATCCCAATCTTACAATAGTTTTCAATACAGCAGAGTAATACGCAAGTTTAGAACAATTGCCAGGAACCGAGCCCTGCCACACAGTCCTTTTAGATGTATAGCCGTAACCTTGACTTGCTCAAAAAAAGTGTGAAAACAGATTTTTTGAGTTTTGCATGAAAAAAGACTGCAGTGGCAACACCCAGAAATACCCTGCAACTTATATCAAGTTGTTTTCACAATGTTTTAGATCACCGTTAGTCCTTACTCATAGAAACAACATGCAAGCATGATCATGTAACTAGATTTAAATAAGAGACATAGAAACAATTAATAATTTAAGCAATTAGAATCATAGAACCACAAAATAATTTAGGTTGGAAAAGACCTTTAAGATCATTGAGTCCAACCATTAACCTAGCCCTGCTAGGTCCACTACTAAACCATGTCCCTGAGCACCACATCTACATGTCTTTTAAAAACCTTCAAGGACGGTGACTCAGCTGCTTCCCTGGGCAGCCTGTTCCAATGCTTGACAACCCTTGGTGGAGGAATATTTCCTAATATCCAATGTAAACCTCCCATTCTTGCAATTAGGGGCTCAAAAGTGAAGACAAGATCCGAAGTGCAGCCTCACCAGTGCTGGGTACAGAGAGACAATTATTTCCCTAGCCCTGCTGGCCACAGTATTTCTGATATAAGCCAGGATGTGCTTGGCCTAGTCAAAGTAGAAGCTCATAAAGGAGAAAATATTGTAGTAGAAAGATTTTTTTACACATTTTAAATTCCTTCACTGTTACTGAAAAATAAATAGTCTTTTGTATACAAACACATTAAGGACTAGATACCATCTGATTCAAGGACCTGATTTAAGAACAAATCATCTATGATTT
>JBCJKH010041035.1:0-19112 GCA_039877255.1 Loriculus beryllinus | reverse complement strand
TTTAAGCTTTAACCCATTACCCCTTGTCCTGTCACTACAGTCCCTAATGAAGAGTCCCTCCCCAGCATCCCTATAGGGAAAAATACCATTTTCTTAGCAGTTTGACTGAGCTGCATTTTCTGAATAAAACTCCCAGAAAGAACAAATATACCATTTTTTCCTCAAGATGCTGATTAACACTGTAAGCACTAATATGCCCTTTACCAGGCAGTAGAGCCTGAATTGTGTCAGGAAGACTGGGGGAGTTCTTCATTTTCCTCTCCCCTAGCCCTCCTTGGTGAAGGCAAATAAAAGATTTCTATACATGCAGAGTAGTTTTGAAAAATCACAGTCCTCACACCCCTTAAATGTTAAAGGAATATAAATCCCAGCCCTGACAATCAGTTACAATAGGCACAAGGAACTAAACTTGATGACATTATACAATATCCTCATTGTTACAAAGAGTAAAGCATCAGAAGAGAAGGAAATAACAACACTTTAATTTCAGCTTATTACTAAATATCAAAGTACTATAGAGACAGAATTCCACACTGGTTAAACAGTTAACTCATAAAAGTATTGTGCGTTTTGAGAAAATACCTGAAATTAGTGGTTTACTGCTTGCCATTTCCTACATGAACTGCTTCACAGTTCATAGAGTCATCGAATAGTTAGGGTTGGAAAGGACCTTAAGATCATCTAGTTCCAAACCCTCTGCCACGAGCAGGGACACCTCACACTAAATCATGTCACCAAAGGCTTCATCCAACCTTGCCTTGAACACTGCCAGGGATGGAGCATTCACAACTTCGGACATTTGTTGCACTGGATCCCCTTAATTTGGTCTAAATGTTTCTTAAATTTTAGCTTCAAAAATCACACACAGAATTTCAACTTACCCCTTTGCCTTGCAATTGCCACATTAATTTTTATACCACCCAGTGCAGCTTTTCCACCACAGAACTGATGCCTTGCATTCGGTAGATGGCACACCAATCACTTCCACAACCTCTATGGCAATTTTCCCCGTGTGTGTTGACAAAGTATTGGCAAATACTGTCCCAAGTCCAATTTTCAAACCTCTTTTGCACCTATCCTTATCAGGTCCACCTGGACAGCATTTTCTACACTACATGAGACACTACCATAAACCTTCCTGAAGTGAAGACACATAATATGCACTGATTTACCCTTCTCCTCAACAGACTGGCATTCATAGAAGGAAATTAAATTAGTTTGATGTAATTTGCTCTTGAGAAATCCATGTTGCTTGCTGTTTCTTGGGCACTCACAAACAGTTTATTAGTTGCAGTATTTTTCAAATTGATCTTAAGTGGTCTACAATTTCAAAGCGTTTCCTCTTTCCTTCTGTCCACCCTCTTGATACCTCCCTCATCCCTCCATGACTTTTCAAAGCTGGCCATTCATCACCCCAGCATCTCATTCACCACTCCTTAACTACATTATATCAGACCCAGCTGATCTGAAAACATCTAACATACATAAGCTTTCTGTCATTTTTCTCACTCAAGTTTCTACCTTGCACTGTCACTGCTACTAATCGCATTAGACATCTAATTGCAGGTGATGTGAAACCACGAAGTCTACTGTTTTCCCAGAACCATCTGTTGCTGCTTTTCCTTTTGCACTGCAGGACTTCAACCCTTGCTTTCCTCTTCCCAAGATAAGACACGCAGAATGATTTCCTCCTGACCTCTTTTTACAGGTGGTATTTTGCCTCTGCAGTGGAACCATTAGTATTAATCCCCATAACAAACCAAAACCAAACAATCTTCCCTTTAAAGCTGCTTTCTCAACCTTACACTCTCGGAACAACCATACACTTTGAGCATCTACTCATTTTTTGACTTTGTTTTTCCTGTTTATTTCCTTTTACTACTTCAATTACAACACCACTTTAAGGCAGTGGGTGCAAGCTAAATGACCTTAAGATCCTTTCCAACCCAAGCCATTCTAGGATTCTATGATGTGGAACCAACCCACCTGCTTTAAACGTACCTGCTCTAAACACATTAACTTCATACCTCTGGCTTTCTGAAGGCTTGACCTTGTACCTGTATCAACCTCCATGCCTTTGCCATCCCACCTTAATTTTGATTTTGAATCTTTGTGATTACATTAGCCAGGTTATGTGTAAACATGCACATCAATATTTTCCAGGATGTGCATTCTAGAGTATTTACTTCTGGCATTAACATTTCCACTTAATCAGAACAACAGGTTAGAAGAGGAAGAAGCCAGTAGAACAAATAAGCGGTTCCTAAATCACACTGTCAGGAGAGTTCCTGATCCACTAACTGATGTAGGTAGGCATAATTACCCTGTTTCTTGCATAAGCTGCAGTCTGTGGCCAGTCCTACTCTACTTGAGAAATGTACCAAAACTGAATAGATCCAAAGATACATCCACCTTATACGCAGTTTGTTTAAATTACTGAATGCAATGATATAACCCAATACATAGAAGTAGAGTCACCTTTTCTCATCTTGTATCTCCAAATATAAAACCTCTTTTTTTCCCTACACACCTACTTCTCTCATCCACCCCTTTCATTTTCATATACCACCACTAGTGCAGGCTATTACCAGGCCATTTTTAGTTTCAGCTTTACATTTCCAAAGAAGCAAACTCAAGAAGTTTTATACAGCAATCCTTCACAGCACAAAATGACATAATATATTATTGATCCAGAACACTGCTGCTGTCGCGCAGCTGACACTGTGATATAGTAGCAAAAGACATCAAGGGTCTACCAAAAATTGTGTGGTAGCATGTCTGCAAGGCAGCTGCAAAATAACTGAGGCAGCACTAGATACGTACAGAGAAAATAGCCAGTTATATCACAATGCATTATGATATTAACATCAATGACCACAATGGTTTACTTTTTTGTTGTTTTAACCTTTCTTTCTCTGTTCATGGCCATTTTGTTTAGTTACCAACATACTGCAGAATTCTGTTTAGGAGCAATTAGGAGTTTCTCTTCCTCAAGGTATGTTTCATTACATTCAACCAGAGAGCTTCTCTAATGAATTACTTTTTTAGGCCATACTAAACTTGCATTTGATTAAATTAGAAACATTACTTTTACCTAAATAAAGAACAGAAGAGACCAACTGTTATGCTGCACGAAGTTTTCTCTGATGCCACATATTTCCTTAAAAAATATGTTTATTCTGCATCAACTTTTCCATAAATGTCAGCACGTATCTACAGACTTTTAAAACACAAAGAATCCATTATAATAGTTAATATTTTCTCATCCATAGAGCTTTGATTTAAAATTATTTCATTTGTGACATAAGCTGTGTAGTACAATTACAGAAGCAAAGGCAAACAATAAATATTTGTAAGCTCCAGTAACTGCCCTGGGCAGGTTTGGTTGCAGTGTTTCTTATGGAAGCCATACAAAACCAAAATGTAGGTAAGACTTCAGTGACACATTCCGGAAAAGTAGGCAAGAAAAAAACACTGTCATTGGCTATTAAATAGCAACCATTTTCTTTACATACAGTCCTTTAACATCCCCATGTTTCATAACATTGACTTCCACACAGCAGGAACAGATTTGGGTCTGGGGCTCCCGAACAACCACCATTTTTTGAAAAGTTGTCACATTCTGAAAATCCCTATGTTTTCATACCTAATTGGGATTCCATAAACTGAACTTCCCTTTCATTAATAACCTTTACCCATTCCCAGTATTACACATCATAGTTACCACTGTCAACTCTCTTTAAACTTCTACACGTGAACTGGGGCCTCAGCTCAAACTGGTATGAATTCCTGCTTAGATCTCTTTCTCTTATCCTAGATTACCGCTTAGATCAACCATAACCCCATATTCCACTGCCACTTTAATTGCGCCTTCCCCTTTTTCTTCAAATCTATTCAGGCTTCCAGCATTAACCTCAGTAGCTCCTCCGTGTCTGAAACAGTCTGCAGAACAAACTGAACATTTAAAGACACTGGGGAATTGTCTCCTGCCCCTGTCAATCTTCTCAAGGAAAGAAGAAAACACTCAAGGGAAGCAGCTGAAAGAAGAAGCTTGATGCTAAAGCCAACAGAGACGAGGATTCTGAGGAGATGGTTGCACAAGCATCAACTGGGGACAAAGAAACACAACCTGGGAAGGAGATACCTGTAACACCTAGGAAGTAAGAAGTGGGAGCAGAAGTCTAATTTCAGGATAACTGGAGTATAGAGGAGCAAGACAAGACCTTAAAGGGCAAGAAAATTAGGACTTGGTGGGCGCATCTGAAGAAGACAGATGAAAGATGAAAGGACATGTGAAAGAAGCAAAGAACTGGTACTGAAGCAGAGAAGGGAAGAAAAGCCCATCATGTGAGCTATGAAAGACTAGCAGAGAATTTGTAGTCGCTGAAGTACTCTCCAAAGACAAGTGCAGCTCACTATTTCCACTGCAGCAAACATCAATGAAAAGCACTGCCAAGGGCATCCACATCTTTCCAGTGCTGCCTTACAGGGATGACCGCAGCAGGTTGTAGCTAGAGCTACTGCATCAGTCCCTGTGGTAGATCTGCACAGTCCATAACTATGAGACCCTTATGGGTGATGCTGGCTGCAGGTTACATAAGTTCTGGGGGTTTTCATTGCATTTCAAAATAACAAGTAATCCCAGATACACGCAGTAACACTAGAAGACCACACTACCAACACAAGGATCCCAAAACCGCCATTTCAGAATTCAGGCTACTTGCGTGACTCGAGTTCTGCTCTCCTATTACAGCCCACAATTACTCCCCTTCCCTACCAATGCACCCCAAAGGACCACAACCCCTTTACAGTAACCAAGAGCATGCTGTGTGTAAGGGCAGCTGGTGAGCAGCTTAGCCTTGCCTTACTGCTTTGTATAAGAAATAAGCACTTCAAGGACCACTTCCTCACTCCTGTGTTGGTAAATTCACACGGGTGTACAGCCTTGAATATATAATGCATCATTAAGTGTAAGACAGAGAGGGCAAGGAGTTTAGAGGAAGAAGTCCGGCACAAAGGGATGCATCACATTTTGATAAAGTTTCAAACAAAGCTTGAAGAACTCTGTTTCAGAGAACATGTAAAAAAAAAAGCTCATTTGGAAGTATAATTCCTGCTCATGTTCTGAGTATGACTGAGAGAAGTTTAAAAAAGTTAGGACCATTTCTGTACATTCTGTGATGCAGCTTCAGCTCAAGCTCCATCCCCTCAGTCACCCCCATGGCATTGGCAGCATAGTGGGCAGCGGCATGGAGCCAGCGAGAAGGGTTGTGAAATCTTTATTACAGCTCTGCTGTAAACCACCAGAAGACAAAGTAGACAGCTCCAACCAGGAGCAGCTGTTATTTTCCAATTAAGAAATCACAAGACCAAAATATTAATGTATTAAGCAAGTGTTCAGTTCGAGCCGCCACAAGTACATTTCCTAGCAATATATTCTTGGGTTTAAGAGAGGCTGTTGGGACGTCTCTGGCATAAATAATTTAATGTGACAAAACAGTTTATTGTCTGCTGCTGATATGCAAACAACTCCATTCCATATTGTGAAATACTGTCTCAATATGTAATGAACTGTAAAAGATGTTCCTTTGAGGGAAAAACAAAATTTGTTGACATTTTCCCAAATGTTTTACCTAGTAAAGTATTTGCTGTGTTAAGACTTTGAGAAAGATTATCTTCTACTATCATAGGAGCAAGTTAATAAAGTGACAATAACAAACTGATGTATCTGTCAAAGTTTATAGATAAGCATGTCAAGCTATAGGTTATCAGCCTACAGTACTGACACTGTCCATACATCACAGCCCCCCAACACACACTCTGTCAGCATTGTTTATTTTCAGTCAGGAGTTAAATAATGACCATGTACTAAAAACGCCTTTGGGGAACTGCTTTGTCTTACACACTGTTCACCTGTTTACTTCAGAGCAAGTTTGGAGTTGCTTTTATTTAATTTTCTGTTTGAACAGCTGGTATTTATCAACTTCAAATGGGACTTTGGGTCAATACACTGCAAAAAGTTCCGCAACTTCTACATTTGCTGCACACACAGCTTGTGAAATGGTAATGAGAGCACCTCCACACCCAGCCCAGGCACAGGAACATGGAAAACACCCCAACGCTCCTGAAAATACAGCACTGAAAAAAAGGAGAGAACATACAAAATAGGAGGGTTTTCTTGAGGGTCCAGCAACAGAAATCACACCTATTCTGTACTGATCACAGCAGATAACAGCCTGCATTGTTTCCTGTTCTTACTCTGCATTTTCTTCACGGTATGCAAACCTGCTCCTAAAAAGGCAGATGTTGTGGAATGTGGCGGGTTTCATGTCTGCCTGTTGTTCTGGAGCAGTCAATGGCAGACAAAGAGAACAGAAGCAGGTTCTGCTGAAGTTAGAAAATGCAAAGACACAGCCCTGGGGAGCGGGGGAGAACCACTGAGCTTTTCTGCTTTCATCTTAAATCCCTAAAGAAAGCTCCATTGCTTTATATAAACATTAAAGCTAATTCTGAAAAAACAATTCATTGCAAGTTATATAAAGAGTTAAATAATAGACAAATAAATCAAAATGTGACAGAAAAGTAAATGCCGAGATATAACCAAGAATGACATGAAGGGTTATTCTTTTTTTCCTCTATATACCAGGCAGGGTGACTGAAAGATATTATTCCACCTGAAATCACTTTCTGGAACTGACAGCTCTAATTGTCATATTTGACAAAGTAAAAAAGAATGGGAAAGATCATGAATTCTTAATTCAAACAAGTTTCTATTACTTTTTTGGAACCGTTGTCTGAGTATGGATCTTAATACATTCTCAGACATGGGCTGAGAATTAACATATTACTCTAAAAATGTTTTTTGTCTAATCAGTGGCTTTTTCCGGCTATTACTGCACATCTTAATAAGAGAACTGAAATAAAACACCTGAATCTCCATTTACTGCTGTTAGAGAGAGGGGAGGAAATTGGGGGTGGAGGAGTGGGGTGGTGACACAAACATCTTAAGCAGAAGTTCCCAATGCCAGTTGTTCTCCCTCAACACAAAATTGGCCTACAAGTTTAAGGACTTGAGTTCTATGGGGAACCGTGGTACAAGGGTATTCATGCCCTCCAGTCCTGTGCAGAAGAACAAATAATATGGCCTTCGGACATGAAGACACTAAAACTAGTTAAGCTGATACTTAGCACCATATGATCTTAGACCAAGCCTAATTCTCCTGAACTTCATTTTACCAGAGAAGACAGTAATCTGAAAGACTAAAAACTCTTCTTTGAAGTAGTCATTTCTCATGAGAACGCTGCAGTTGTAATGAATCATGAGACATCTAAATATACATTTATAAATTGAAACCTTTCTTCCACACAGTCTCTGAAATTACAATCCAAGTAAAACACCATTTACTCTGTGATAATCAGTTTAACTTAGACATCAGAAGGCAAAAAATAGGCCAAGTTATGTAACCAATACTTTTAAATACAAGCACTGGACAAACGACTCTGAAACCAAACATGCGGCAGAGACCTGTCTGCCCCAGCTTCTGTCCCTACTGGAGAGCAAATAAAAATCATCTTAAAAAGGTCTTCATCAAAACCACCCTGTTTTGGTCATGAGTCACACTGCTGTTACAAAAGGTACTTCAGCCCCTTCCTGTGTAGGATGGCTGTGAAAACCCCTGCCACGTTTGTGAATGTCATCTAATAAGACCGAGTGGAGTACAACACTAGAAGACCTCTTGAGCTTCACACTGGAAACTTTTTCACAGGAGCCGAAGCCTATTGTGTAAGAGGAACCAGGGGGTGCCGAAGGAGTTGGTTGCTATGGTGGCATCTCATAAATCATCAATTATTGTCTGTTATTATGAAGGTGACAGCCTCATAAAGAGATTTGCATTTTCGGCTAATTTTAAGATTTTTTTCCACAGACATCATTTGCTCTGTAAAAGAAATGTCATGACAACCATAGAACACTTACGCTTGTTATCGGGTAGTCAGGCATCCACTTGGCCCCCATCAGTTTGGCATTTGAGCATCGTAGCCTCTTTTGCATTATTGAGTAGTTTATCTTTACAGTTCATAAATATATTTCTGAATGTGGGGATGGCTTAATAGGAGAACATGGGGAAAGCGATGGAGGGCTCCTGGTTGCCACGACAACCTAAACTGATCAATTCCCTGTCACTGTTTTAAAAGAGGCACCACTCTCTTGTGGCCCCCAATACTAATTACAAATGCAAGCCCTTCGCTGGCATGTTCAGCTTACAGATTAAAGCAGTTCATGCCTAATTTATCATTTAACATGTCCTCCCACATTTGTAGTGCCGTACAGAATGAATAACAACTTCACTTGTTTACAGCATTTTCAACTTAATTCCACTAATTAGTTTTGCAGTTGCAGGAATCCAAGGGCTGTCGCCCCTCACAGAAGCCAGGCACAGGCAGCACAGTCGCCCCATGCTGACGCCAGCCTCTGCCCCGGACCCCCGGGCTCCCCCCAAGGCATGGCAGATGATCAATACACTACATATTGATATCCCCCTTCTTTAAAAAGAATGTCTTTTTAAGTGACTGGGAGGTTTTTAGGGCAATGGAAAAGAAACAATGGAAAAAACTGTTTAGCTTTATAGTAGAATAATTGATATTGTACTGCGTGATGTTTGACACAAAAATGCCGTGTATTTCCCCTGCAAAACGGACACATGTGATGACACTCTGGTAGGCACTAGCACTGCTCTTCCAGCCAAACATCTAGTGCTTCCTTTAAGGAGTGCAACCAGATTTCATCCAAACTGAACTTTAAATGTCTGTTTCTACACTTCGTTTATCACATCCCAAGCACTCGCCACTCTGGCCATCCTTCCAGATCTTGGTTACCAACACTTCTGGATGCCTTGGAAAACCATTTCCCACCCTCTGCGTTCCATAACAACACAGGAGAGTGTGAAAACTCTGTAAGGAAACCCAAAATGCATTGGACCTGAAACACTCTCCTCAAGACACCTGGGAAAACAGAAAGACAGTGACAAAAGTCAAGATCCAGCATCCTAATACCTGGAACAGTCTTTGACCTATTTGCTCCAAAGAATGATACTGTAAAGTTTTTTCCTTTTATGTCCAACTTCTTCACACTGTCTTATAAACTTATACTGGTTATTAAACTTGAAGTACATACATAAATAGCCTGATTCTTCAGACAAGTATGTTTAAGGCATACAGTAGAGTGTGCATTATGACTTAGTGTTACAGAAATTAACCCAACATATATTAAAAATAATCACTCTGTTTTTATAAAATTATTACATACTGCTCAGGAGAGAACGTGACAACTTCAGTTCTTTGTGAGGCACAGCAACTGCTCGTGATTTGCTTTTTATGATTACATGCTCTTTCCAGGTCTCACTTCTTATTCTGGTAGAGTACCTACAGCTGGTGCATGGACTATCCGCAAAAGAGTAGGATCACTTGAATGTTTAAGGAATGAGCTGTTCCAGTGTTGCAGTATTTAACACTCTTCTCCACTTTATGGTATGTTTGCCATAACATAGTATGTTTTTATTGCTGTCTCATTCCTATCATTCCTGTTATTAATGAACTTTAGCCTTCATCACCTGCAGCAATCCTTGGCCCACACTGTAACCCATCAGATCAACAGAGATGCTGATAGAGTCATCTCAGTTTTGATCTGCTGTCACACTGCACATTTGATGGAAGATGCTAAACTGTTAGCAATGTAACACAACAAAGATCTACATCTATCACAGAATTTCCCGTCCCACACTACCTCTGTTTGCTCTCAGTTTAACATTACTGAAAGAACCCTGAGAGTTAATACAGTACTTTCAGGTTATTAAATGTAACATGCAGAACATTACATTATTATGCTACACATGGCTAAAGAATTTTAGTATTCACAGGATTATGGTAATTAAGTCTTCCTTCACTTTGGGTGATGTGACACTTGCTTGACTATAATGTCACTCCACTTAAAGTCTGTGTAAACAACATTATCTTAGTCACTTTGCATTACATTTCCAACTGTGAGCAAAATTACAAGGTCAGAGTAGACAAGAATGTAGGTAATCCCAAGGAAACATCATGTAAATGACTAGCTCAAGGTTCAAGCTGGGTTTCCAAGGGTGGTAAAAGGCTTATGTACTACACCAACATTTTAGCATTGCTTTGTAGAAGGTATCACTATCAAAATGCATTTCTATTTGTCAGGATGTTTACTTGCTCAGAACATTGCAAACTTTCTTTTCTAAGCAAAGACTCAGCTACCAAAGATATGCAAAGAGTAACAGGGAGCTGATTTTTTACAAAAAGCTATATGAAACTAGCAGAATATTAATTAACACTATAAGTGACAGATGCAAATAAGGAAATATATATATTCCAATGGCATCATTAACATTACACAATAAAATCACCATTAAACTGTCAGAGAGCTGGGAAAATATACTGACCCTATTGTTAAGACCAATTCTTTAAATTCACTTAATTGAAATTGCTTTATCTGGATATTTGGATATCAAAGAGCATTTAGCCCTTTCTTTGTAATTTCAATTGTTAAACATGAGACTGAAACTCTTTTCCCCTAACAACTAGATGGTAAACTCAGGCACACAGACATTTCTCAGTAAATATATATATATGTGTATATATATACATATATATATATAAAAAGCAGTACTGCTACAGGACAACACGATACATCATGCATCCCTGATAGCTAAGCTGCTGTTAAAGTGAAGTTACTAGCTACAGTGGCAGGCTCCCTCTGGTACCAATGCCTGCCTAATTCTCAGCCACCAAAGATTTAGCACACTTCCTGGTCTTAAACTGAACAAAAAGATTGCATAGGTGAGTTTCCATCCTACAATTAGCAGATAACAGCTTACAAGTCCTTTAGCTCTGCAGGTTTGGAACAGAACTGTTAACCCTTTTCAGGAACACAACACTGACTTAAACAGAGAAAATTAGAAACTGTCAAAGTTGTTCAAGCACTATAAATCCATAAACACTCAACCCTACATGCTTGGAGACATAACCAAATCAGGGTGGGTTGGGGTTTAGTTAGCCAGACCAGTAATGGGGCTTTAATAATTCCTGGGAAGTCCACCTGCAGAGAAGTGGTGCCCAGGGACATGTCACTGACAAACCAGATCTTTGGAAACGTCATTCCAGTCATGGCTATCTTAAACAGTAGCTGTGGGAAGTTTAATTAATGACAAAACTACACAGTTTCAAGTTCCAGGAGGTAAGAATATATTCAGAAGTTCACTGATGAAAACAGGCCTTTGCCAAAAAATGACACGAGTGCAATCTGCCCACATCAACTTTCATTCGCTCCAGTTGAGGATGCAGGTGGCCAGCCAGAGCCACGGGCCTACTCCCACCTCACTCCTCATCATATGCTGCTTACTCACTAGTTCTAGTAGATACATTAAAGTTCACAGCCTGGTCAGTGGCCATCCAGGCTGCATCCAAAGGTCACATTATAAACTTCTTCATTTTTCAACAGCAAACCAAGGAAGAAGATGGGACGCTGTCAGCTGTATGTATTTACACAGGGCACATTTAAACTTGAACAAGTGTTAATAACCATTAGTCCCTTAAACTGTCCTTCACAATAACTTAACTTCACATACAATCCACTTTTAATCTATAACACATAATCAACAGATACAACCTGTACTGGCTAATATGAACAGTTAAAAATACACACACACAAGAAAAAAAATCTCTCACTTTAAACTACTTTCTACACTACATTTAAGACACAGGAATGTATCTCTCATCTTTCTTTGCTGATGTTGATTAGGATCACCACAAAGTGAAAGCAGGGTTTGCATTTCACTCTGAAAACACCATGCTGCATATTTACCTCGTTGCTCCTGAAGAAAGTTAGTGAGACACAAATGACAGAAATCATATTACTAAATTCATCAACATGAAGGACTTTGAAGGGAAGACATGGGGACTGCTCCTCTATCAAGCCTACATTGTAAGAGTATAATTCAATTATTCCACTAGGTATACATATGAATTATCTGTGGCTTTTAAAAAGCTGTTTGCAGGAACAGACAGTGGAAAATACAGTGTTTAAACCTATGATCTAAAACTATGCAGCCTGTGACTACAGTCAAACTCAGGGTACAATGCTCAGTGTGAAGGAAAAAAGGCATTTCCCATGTGGGGCTGTTTAGATCCACAAACAGAGAAAGGTGTGCCAACACTGAAAGCTGCAGCTCTGCTCTTCCTGTGCACTGGTATTTGAGGAGAGTAATGTTGTTTAAGCTGCATTTCATAGAACTCAGCTATTCTGGACCACTATTGTAGCTCCTTATAACCACCAGATCATTTCCTATTTGCAATATTTCAGTATTCACCAGTCATATTTGTGTTGCATATTAATGATTCTTGCCACATACATTGCAACAGAGTCTTACTACAGGATTTAATAGAAAAACAAATGAAAACTAAGTGCATATAATATTACTAACATAAACAGCCAAAATATCATCAAGATCAGTAACTTGGTGTCTATTTTGGCAGGAGCTGAATTTGCCCTAATGACTTCTGGTTCTGATTTAGTGAGGGTTTCCCATCATTTATGACTTTGTGACTTCTTCAGTATGTTTTCTTTGAAAAGTTAAGGTTTTCTGTATGAGATTGGAATTTAATTGTTTCCTTTTTAGACAAATATGCTTTTGGTTGGATGCTGATGGAAAGGGCAACCAGATGTCAAAAGGGCAGCAGTACAGTGAGATTATGTGCTGAGGTCTAGAGCAGGACAGGCAAACAAGAGGAAACTCAGATCACTTGAGCAGATCCTTATAAATAAAATCTCAGATAACAGGCTTTGTTTAATCAGCAGAAACACGTATCAGCAGGTCAAATCAGCTTCTGTTGTGTTAACTACTTAAGTTACATTCTTATTAACAAATATGCCTGATAGCATAACAGAACTCTCATCTGTGAGCATCTGGAATGCAAGGAGTCGGGGGAAAAAAAAAGTTCAAGTCATTAGGAATGAGATGTCCTGTATCCAGAAGGAATGAACTGTCGTCTTACTGTTGGGGAGACAAGGGGCATTTAATATCTACATCTCTTATGTAGATATTTAAAAGATATATTCTTTGCAACATTAAACTCCAAACAATGGGAACGTTCCCTCACTACTAGAATTTGTCAGAATTCATTCTTTTATGCCAAAAATGTCTCCCTAGAAATAACTGGAAGTCTAAGAAGTAGTTTTCAAAAAGCTTCAGAAGTCCAAACCCCTTCTTATGTAATGGTATCTTCACTTCACCCTTGCAGTTACCCTGACACCACTACCCAGAAGCTCACTATTTCTTAAGGAACTTTTACTCTCTGGACTTCTCCCTCTTCTGTATTTGCTGTTACTTCAATGATGTGGAGCATCACCAATGTCACTCTCCAATTTTTAATTATTTTCTTTTCATTTTTGCTGCTGTCAGCAACATCACTAAACTTACTCCGTTTTCACGTATGCTTGGTTTGGGGCAGGCTGCACTTGGTGGAATACTCACTTGATGCAATACTCACTACAAAAAAATTCTAAGAACTGCAGTAAATCCAAGCCAACTTTTGGTTTGCCAAATAACACTGAGTGCTAAGTCATGCCTCTTAGTGCAGGAAGCTCTAATGGAGTACCATTTTACCTGCATCGTGCTTATAGCAGTAGCACAGTCAATAAAAAGCAGCCCCACTTTTATCTAGTGAGAATATATTGCTATTTTAGCTACCTTTAATGTTGAGTGACCACGTGTGAAAAGATGCCTCTTCCGAAACCCTCTAGCATTTCCACTCTGCTTTCATCAGGCCTTTCAACAGATACTCTCTGCAGACTGCAATGCATTTAGTACTGATCACACAAAAGCAACATTTCCACACTTCACCAGAACAGCTTCCCTGGAGATTTTCCCATGAGTTATTCCAAACATCCAGGAGCGAGGGGCAGATTTGAGCTTTTAGCAGCAGAAACTCGTACAATTTAAGACCAGCACAACAAGCTGCTAACTACCCAGAGATGAAGTTAACCACCATGGCTGGCACACAACATTCCACCTGCATGCGTTTCAATGCATATGGTGCTTGAAATCCCTCTGAACAGACTGAGCATATATATTGCTATGCCAACAGCAAAATCCTATATATTTTGAAAACACAAGGTTAGACTTTTTTCACTTTTTTTTTCCACTTGAAATTAAACCTCTTTTCAAACCATAAAGTTTTGCAAAACATTCCCCTATAAACAAAATTTGGGAGCAGGATTCAGAGGTACTTGAAGAAAAATGGCTATTTTAGTCCTTTATTCCACCTTGTACATTTAAGTAATATTTTTTGACTCCCTAGCCCAAAGAGTTTCTGTTCTGTAAGAACAGAAAATAAAACAGAAAAATACTCAAGGTTTATATTGGTCCAAGCTTAACCAAAATAATAATTTACAAAATAACTTTATTCAGCATGGTGTAACAGTGAACTGCATCTCTGGTTTTATTGGTTTCTAAATTATTCAGGGACTACATTTTGCAAATGCATTTATTCAAGTCCAAGTATGAGTCAGCTCCATCTATTTGATTTGTCTACATGTAGTACATCTCTAGTGGCTGCCTAATGAAAGTGATGCTGAGGAAAAATCACTGCTGGACGCAAGTGGGTTTAATGGAAAAGTTTGGTGGGTTTGAGTAATTCTTTTTAACTGTTTTTCATCACCTGCATTTCTGATATAGACGAATGCAAAACTTCCTAGTGTTAAGACCATTAAACTCTCATTTGCGTTACTTCTCCATTTCTGTCCTCAAGAATATTGGAAAAAAAATTAATATATATACGTGTATGTGTGTGTGTGTGTGTGTGCATGCACACGCCTTGGAAGATACAAGGCAACAACGTTTGCACTTGCCCTTCAACACCATTTGGCAACGAGTTTTGCAGGTCAAGTACCCAGCATGTAAATTACAAGTACAATTCCCTTCTGCTTGCATAAGGTATTTTTAGAAGCATTTTAGGAGCAAAGTATCAGCTTGGAAAGAAGAGAGTATTAATTTTTATATATCTGTTTCATTACATGTAACACCACTTTACCAAAAAGAACCCACAGAAAATGGCAAGTGTAAAAAGGTCAAGAGGATGGACAGAAAGCCTGCAAGCAGCAGGGTCAAAGAACTCTGAAGACTTAAATACTAGAACAGTAGTTAACCTGCGAGCTGTTCATCATGTAATATTACAGCAATTATCAAGTCTCTCAAAAAGGAAAATAAAAAATGTTGTAGTCTTAAGATAATGTCATTTTTTGATTCTTCCTGAATCTAAAATTATCCCAAGCAAATTTAACTTAAAGATCATCAGCAAGGCTGAAAGAAAGAGTTTGCAGCAAGTGAAGCAGCATCATTCACTCCAGCGACTGAAATAAGAATCCACATTCATTATTCAGGCTGTTACACAAATCAATTCAGATCTTTAAGTAGACAAAGTGTATTCCTCTGCTGGACAACTTTCTAACTATTGCGCTGGTGAATTTACTAGCCTTGCCTTCAAGTGGGCTATGGATGGCCACAAATTCTTCCTGTTTCTCTTGGAAGCAAATTTCACCAGGTATGTGATACTACCTTGGACAAACCAGAGAAGTAAGAAGCTTGCCATTAAACCAAGCACAGCATTATTCCCTTCATATTCCAGGACATGAAATGGGCTGCAAATAGTCGCTTACAAGCAGCTTGATGTAATGTGCAGCACACTATATAATTGCTTCAATTGTTTGGACAGTGATGGGGAGTGTTCACTGGCCCTCCTGCTTACCTTGATAGGTATTTTTCTTCATTTCAGACTGTAAACACTGTTGCAATTCTTGGATATCTGTTTCCAACTCTAAGAATTCTCCACTTTAAACCCTGTGATCTGTTGTTCTTTTTTTCAGAGTACTTTGGTGCTATCCATGAAGGAAAAACATGTACATGCTGATGATTAGGTGAGCTACATTTATATTGCGGCTTGTAATACATGCTACAGCTACTGATAACACAAAATTGCTAATGTACTCCTCCAAGAAAGCCAAAACTGACAGGAAAAGAATTTGGTGAGTCTTAATGCAAATAAAACTCAGGCCCAGCCTGTAAAGGCTTCAAAAAGCTTAATGATTTTCTCAGATGTGCTGTAACAACAAAGAAACTCATGGTTCAGTGTCAAATGTCTGCTAGAAGCCAATGTTCATCACAACTGGAATGACTTTTTCATCATAGATTCCATCAATAATTGTTTCAGTATGTGAATGTGATCAATGTAGCTCTCATCAAGTATAAATCAAACTATGTATTTTCTAATGGGACCTTCAGCATTCTCACGGATCCTGTGCAGTAAGATTCAATCAATACATGAGCTCAAGTGACCAGACATCTTTCTCAAAATGGTAGTTATTTACAATAGAAAACAATACAAATATCCTAACCTTCTGGCATAAAGCATTTAAATAATGTGACAGCCGACTGAAAGAAGTAAATAAAGCTACTGTACACCACCAGATCATCTTCAACTGCATTTAAAAGCAGCCGGATTAATGAATGTTAAAATTATTATCTAGTAGCAAAAACTCTGTAAGATGAAGAGTACAAGAAACAATATTTATCAGAGATAAAGGGAATACTGAGTGTCTCCCCTTCGAGCTTTTCATTTCCTAGGAAAGTAATTCCCCTTCTACAAATTAACAGCAAAGGTAAGTAGATTGAGTTCTTTTCTGGCATCACTGGCTAAGCAAAGCCTATGAAACTACATGAGAAAAGATACTACTGCTGCTGCATATCTCCCTTTTATCAGTTTCTTATTTTTACCAACTACTTAAATCACGGTGCTTGAACAATCTGCCATAGACAGATGCAGACTGACCTGGGCATCTTTCCATAAAGACTGTTCTTTCTGGCAAATCACAAAGCATAGTTCAGCATCTGAAAAAAACCTGAAGCTCAACCTCTCAAGTTTGAACTTTTAAATGGCCATAAATGCATCTTAATTTTCTTGGGTATACTTGTTTTCAGGCATCCTTGATTCTACCAGCCCATGTTTTTATGCTAATCTGTTCAGTGACTAAATAAAGCTACAATATTGCATAATTATACAAAATATTTCTTGAATAGCATGATTTTAAAACTCATCTAGTTACACCATCTCCTAAAAACTATTTATGTGTGTAATGGGTTTTAAATTAAATGATATATTTGGGTAATTCCAGAACAGTTTCAGACTACGATAGTGCTTCAAAGCTCTGTCCAGATTTGGTTCATTTCCCACTGCTATTTCAGAGGAAAAATTCTGCTGGTGGCCAGGTACAGCAAGGCATGTGTAGTGTGGCACTTCTCCTGAGGACCCAACTGTGGGATCCAGCCATTTAGTGGGTGTGGAACCTCTCTGTAGCTTGGGAACTTTGGAAATGATCCTTCAAGTTTTCCTGAGAACTTAGACTTCTTGTGGTTTCTGTGAGAGACCACAAACCAGCTACTGAGAGCCTATAACACCTTTTTATGAAGGCAAACCAACCACCAAAGCGCCAGCTAGCAACACTTATGGTCGTCTGCGTTAGGCTCAAAATACTGATGGCATCAACTTTGACCTCTGCTCAATACTGCCGGAAAACTCCTGCACCCGCGGTATCCTTTTACACACTGCTGGGAGGAATACAGCTGTATTCCTGTTCTCACAATACAAAAAAACCCATACTCTAAGTCCCCAACATGTTTATGGCCTATCCCTACTGTGCACGCTTCAAAAAGGTTGACAAACATAACTGCTGCCACACTCAGCCAAATCCCTGCGACCCCCTTCAGCAACAATCTCTAAGTCTGAATGTGAGAGCAACTTCAGATTTTTCACATCTTTTCTCCATAGCCATTTATTAACCCATTTTTACATTTTTCCACATCAGTTTTGGTGATTTTACAAGCAAAAGGGAAGCCTGCTTTCTTGGCGCCTGTTGTACCTTGTGCTGGAAAGGCAAAAGGAGCAAATGCACAGAGGTTGCCAAGTTACTTGCCCCTCAGCTGACATATAGTCTTCCTTTTATAATAATTTCTGATATAAAAGAAATAGAGTTATATATTGATATATAATTCAGGAGATTTTATCATTTTCAATTAAATGCCTTTCAACCTTTGCTCTTTAAAGGTTATAGAAATTCATGATTTTAGCCTCTCTTCAGAGTTCTTATCTTTAGTCATAAGGTCAATCAAATTCCCCTTTTCAAATGTTATACCTTTAAAGAATATGATAACCATAACAAAAACAATATCCTAAGTGAGGTCAGAAGATTCCATAACCTTTACATATTTCTTACATTCTTATTCTATCACTGGCTATCATACTCCTCCTCCTTCCTATTTTTCCTCTCTTCATGTTTCATGCCTGCTTTCAGCTATTTTACTGGTATCTCTACAGTTTAAATTATAAATAGATCCAATCCAGTTCTTTTGGGGCTGCTACTTTGCTGTAGTAATTTGCAGAAGAATTTTAAGGCCTTTCTTTCTTTCATTATTCTATAAACACTGCTAATGAAATACCCCACTGTTTGATGCTTCAAAGTTATCTTAAATTGACTTTTAGAAGGGACTACACTAAAACAAACTCAACACACTTGCATGAGTTACACCTGCAATCATTTCCAAGCTGTATATATCAAGGTCAGCTTTTTGAAAGAGCCACATCTATTAAAGTAAAACCCATACCACTAAAATTTGAGCATTCATTTAAAGAAATTCAATCAAGAAAACAGTAAGAAAAAATACCACCAAAAACTAGCTAGTGCATAGCTGCGTGACGTTTCCCTATTCAGAGAGAAATATTAGTAATCATCTTACTAAAAAAATACAGCAGAAAACTAGATGGTAAACACATTTTATATAATTTAATTATAGAATTCTTTTAATTTATAAGAGAAAACTCCTGAAACAAAATACCTGTAAAAGCAAATTAAAGTAACTTTCATTTTTCTTCTTCAGACTTCAGCTCAATTAGGCTTAAACCAGTAGGCGCTTAACATGGTTAAAAGGAGCATAGGCATTGATGGACAACCTAAGCAATTCGTACACAGATATAAAACAACA
>JBCJKH010041032.1:0-36089 GCA_039877255.1 Loriculus beryllinus | reverse complement strand
GCCCAAGGAAGTTGTGAGTGCTCCATCCCTGGCAGTGTTCAAGGCCAGGTTGGACGAAGCCTTGGGAGGCATGGTTTGTGTGAGGTGTCCCTGCTTATGGCAGGGGGGTTGGAACTTGATGATCTTAAGGTACTTTCCAACCCTAATGATTCTATGATTCTAAACTTCCCAAGAAGCATTGCCTTGCACTCTCTGAGCTGCTCCTGCTTTCCAGCAAAAGGCGAGTTCTGCTGGCATAGGCAGGGTACCCCCCTGCTTCTGCTAAGGCTTCCCACCTGAGGGGTGTCTCAGTTGCTGACTGTTCAACCCTCACATGAAGCTTAATCACCTATGCAAACAAGATTCCCAGTGAAGACTGGAGGTTAGAGCATCCTCTAACTGAGCAGGATGTCTTATGCCTTGAGCAGACAGATAGGCCAAATCAAGCTACCTTCTCGTCTGTGAGAACTGGATATTCTTTCGTGTTCACTGTTAGTTCTTCTGAGGAGGACAGAAATCCAGATTGTTTTATTTTCAAGCACCCATTAAGAACAGGGGGGGGGGGGGGGGAAACAAAGTTTTCGTGATGGGTGATGAACCCTTTAAAACTGATCTCGTTACTTTGAATAGTGCCTCAGATGTGTTTAAAATTAGCCTGCTAATGCAGGTATGACCTTTGACAAAGAAAAGCAAACTGGATTTAGAACTGCTTTTTATTCTGAATCAGGTTCTTCTCCAAATACTTCTTTCAAAATTATAAATATTGGACTGTTGTTGATATGTTTTATCTTGCAAAAGGGCCAATTATTTGATGTTACTAAAATATCTCTCACACATTTTTATAACTTTGGAAAACGAATGTTCACTTCTTTTTTATGATCTTCTTAAGATGATACACAAAACAGGAACATCAGCTGGAGTTACTGAGCTGACAAACCATATCAAAACACTGAAGCTTAAATAAACAAAATATTCTTTGTTGTTTCAAAAAACAAGTTGCCAAAGCATTTGTTGAAATTACTACACAGTCATAACATCTTCTAATTTAAATTCAATCATATGCTTTCAAATAGCTTTAATAATAGTCTTATTCACACCTCATGGTTATTGAGGATTAGTGGATCAAGGAAGAGATAAGAATTTGTATCTCTAATTTATCTGCCCTAGAAATTTCCAGAAGTCATCTTACTGAACATGTAATGTTAGTATTGTGAAGTGGTTCTTTTCAACCTTTGAAGACTAACTGAATGTTGGCCTGTTTTTTTTTAAGCAGTGACCAACTTGCATTATCTTTCTCTGGTTGCTGCTTTCTGTTTCTTTAATTTGTCTATTTGGTATGGTCAATTTGTTTTGACATAATCTAGGACAAAAAAAACAAAAGCTTATTCTTATTCTGATGTATGGGATAGTTGCTGGAAGTTACCCATGGAAGTCTTCCAGATTTGAGGTGTGGGAGAAGGAAGCAAAAAGCTTTTTGCCCATGTACCCCACAAGGAATGTCCCACCCTGCCTGGGATCAGGCAGAAGGAGCAAGAACTGTAACAGTTGATTTCTGGGCTCAGTCGGTTTGTGTTAGTGTCTCAAAGGAAATTATTCACAGCGTTAAGTGCAGGCGGAGGTGAGAAACAGAACAATCACAAGAAAGATGCCTCTGGCAATATTACCTCAGGCTGTGATGATGTGATGATGTGTACTGTGTAAGGTCAGGAGATCATTAGCTGGACTGGAGAACTTCAGTGGCCACCCAAAAGCTGGTGGGCATGCTGCCGCATGCAGAAGTTACCTTTCTCTGCATCTGTGTTGAATCAGTGTCATAATGTATTACTGTGTCTTTGTGTGTGATGCAGCTTTCGTGTTATGTGAAAGTTTGTGTGTTTGTATGCACTTGGGTAGCATGCTGTCCTCTGAATACCACAGAGAACACACACGAGACACTGAAGAAAAAGAAGATAAATCACAGAGAACTTGTACATTATCTCAATAATCTCATAAGGTACTCTGAGTGCCAGTAAATATAATGGGAAATACTAGTTGCTGAGTCTAGGCTAGGGCTTCTTTTCAGATTAATAACAACTGTTTTGCGTTGCAAAATGCTAGAGGCAGCGGGTACCCACTACCAGCAACTGAATACAGGATTTCACTGAAATAGGACAGCCAGTTTTAGTTATGGTATTGTTTGAAGAAGAGGAAAAAACATCCAGAAATGGACAAAATACTAATTTTTACTCCTCTCATGGGAAAAAAAGTAGAAATTACCAACAGATTTAAATCGTTTAAATTCATTTCTAGGTTGTGAACTGGCTAGGCAAGTTAGTCTGAATTATTGGTTTGATTCGCCTTTCATGTACAGCAGAAGAAACACTGACACCTCTATTGGTGCCCTAGGTAGCATACTTGCTATGCTGCACCAATGAAACTTTTTTGTCTTTTTTCACTGGTGTCACCATCTATGCCAAGGCAGACCAAGGATGCCAAAGGCCTTGTCACACAGTGGTCTATCAAGAATACTTAGAAATGGTGAGCTAAAATGTTGATAAGAACTGACCCCAGGCTTTGGGGCAGCACTGTAGAACAGCCTGGCCCAATGACAGATATGGTCCTGCACCTGAGTGTCCAGTGAAGGAGTGGACAATCTGTGTGCCTGGGGGGACAGCTTGGCTGGGGAGCTTTGGTGGCTCGCTCCTGTTTTCTTGAGGCGGTGGTGGTCTTAAATGGTGGCTGTTTCAGTGCTCTGGCTTGTATTGATTATTGCACTGGTGTAAGTAATATGTGGCAAATTGTACTGTACAGCAGATGTGGCTGCCCAGAGGTGGAAGAGATGGCACTGTGGTATTAAAAAACATACCCTTAACCATCTGACTTGTCACAGTCATGATTTCTTCAATTGAGGGCAGAAACCTCAACACAGTGCCCTTATTTGTTAAAGCCTCTTCCCAGACAGACAAAGCCTGGCATGCTTTCTGTTCTCCCTCTGGCAGAGTGCTCCACCTCAACAATTTGTTCAGTGCATGGCTACATAAGTGTTATTTTTCTGCGAGGTGGTTGAGTGTGGGTAGGAACACACACACACTTACACAGAAGGATGTGTTCTCCTAAAGAAGAAAACACTTTGTCAGCAAATTATCTCATCTTATTTGGGCTATCATAATCCCCTTCAAACCCCAACAAAACACTCATGTGTGGTTGATCAAGTCATTATTAAAGAGAAATATGGTGCTATTCTTGCCAACTGGACCACCTACACCTTGGTATCGCTATAATTATTGTCAAATATTATTGTTACAAGGGGCACAAATTGCATAGATCTTTCTTTAATATGACAGTGGCCCATTTAATGGAACATTACTGATTAACATAGCCAGCACAGAATATGCTAGTGTACCTCTAACGAAACTTTGTGTTACAGTTGAATGGATTACAGAACACCTCTTGAATGCCTAGTGGCTGGCGCTGTTCCAGAGCCTTTAAAAAGAATTGAAAATGCAGCTGCTTTCTCCTTTTTCATAAAGAAAACTGAAAGCAGAAGCACTGACCTTGGCAAGTTTCTCACACTAAGTTTTCCAGTAGGCAAAAGCACTATTAATCAAACCAGAATAATCCTGTGTGTGTTTTTGTTTTCATGCAGGATACTAGGATTGTTCTTAAGGATTTGATTTTTATTACTGAAGGAATGTTTTTAAATCATCAAGACCCAGAGCATGTTGTGAGCTTCGTCCAAATTTCATCATCATCTTTTGCAATTTGCCTAACACCCCAGCTCTGTGCTCCCATGGAAATACGATTTATTTCTCTTGCAAAAGTCATTACAATCTATGAGCACAAAGAAAGAAACCTGCAGAACTGAAAATGAGCAATAAAATCATGACAAAATCTGTTACCTAGATTCTTCCCCTAAAGCAGAAAAATAAGATAAACAGTGTTTCTCTTTCTTTCTGAGTTATTATTAGTTCAGTATTATTTATTACACAGCTTGGAAATCTTAAAAGGTTACAGTTTACTCTTCATGCATGGCTTTGGGGAGCCTTTTGACTCTGCTGAGAATTGTAACATGGCATTGTTTTGGAAATGAAAATTCTGAACAGATTATTTTCCACACTATCTAGATAACAGAGGTGGTAGATGGGACCGAGTCTAGCCGGTGTAAGCAGTTGTAACTTGTTTGAATTGTGGAAATTTGCACGAGCAAACAACCTTCCCCTGAGGTGGGAAGTCTGGAGAAAATGTTCTAATTCAAATTTATGAAGCATTTGTTTTTGGATTGTGTGGTTTTGTTTTTTGCCTTTTTACTATGGACATAGCTTGTCTTTGGGTTTATAACAAAGAATATTAAAACCATCCCTATGTTCTTAAATGTTAAACCGTTAATATATATATTCCCTATGCCTGTTTGAAGTTCCATCTTTCTGCACATCCAGGTCAGATAAATACATGCTTAGATCAGAAATGATTGACAAAGTCTATATTAATATCAGTGTGACTTCCTATATGTTACAGCAAGCTTTGCTAAATATTGATTATTATGAATGCATATTTAAACTTAAAAGCTACAGTGATTTCCTGACTGTGGGCTTCCAAGCCCACCTAAAATAATGCATCTTCAACTTGACCTAAACATATCTTTCTCCATGTACATATTTATAAGCATATCTTTTAATTAATGGCATTTCATAGAAATAGAAAGATGTGTGTGTGAGCAAGAATTACAGAATAGTTGAGGTCGGAAGGGACCACCAGAGGTCATCTAGATGATCAGGTGGCTCTTAAATATCTCCAGGGAAAGATACTTTACAACCTCTCTGAGCAGCCTATTTCAATGATTGGTCACCCACACAATAAAGAGGTTTTTCCTCATGTTTAGGTGCAACTTCCAATGGTTTAGTTTGTCTGTTGCCTCTCTCCCTATCATCTTGGAAAAGTCTGGCTCCACCAAGAAGAGTTTCGACCCATTTTCTTGACACTCTTCTGTCAGATACAGATGCATTGATCAGATCCTCCCTGATCCTTCTCTATATTGAACAGACTCAGCTCCCAAGAAGCAGAGGGTATTGTTTCTTTCTCCGGTTTTACAGCCCAGATTTTTGACATTATTTCTGAGTTAGAGCACCAGTTGGCAAGGGAAAGTTCTCAAACCCACCCACAGCTGTTTTTGTCAAACCATCAGATCTGTAGTGCTCAGAAGCATGCAGTTGAACCATGAGATACAAGTCTGTAGGGAATGGACTTTTTCCCTACTTATTTTCTGACTCTGCTGCTGGAACACTTGCAAAGTTATTACAAGTATAATGATGGGCCTATTTTACAGTGGGCATAGTTTACAATTACAATTTTTCTATCTTTTTATGCTGTAAATAAAACTTCTGTGTTTCTACAAGTTTCCAGATGACAAACAAACATATGCTTAAACATGCTGGGGGCAGCCACACAACTTAATCCGTAGCCTAAGTTTTTTTCCTGAAATTCTTTTCCGTCCTTATGAATCTTCTTTAGCTGGCTACTTTCCTTTTGTTTCCCACCACCAGAAGAGAAGTTTCTACATCCTTATGTACTCTGGGCCAAGACTTACACTGTGAGAAACCACCTGAACCAACACAGGACGTCATGAAAATAACTTCAGTAAAGACTCTTGTCTAATACTTCATAGGCTGCATTTTACATTTTTCTGTGGAAGTGGTTCAACAGATGTAAATCCCCTAGTTTGTACTCTAAGAGTAGCATATTTTACCCTAGCCAAAAACAATTCCTAAGGTATTTGGCTTAAAATATAAGTACCCATATGGGGTTTTGCTGATTTAACTCTTCTGGTTTCAAAATGTACTTTTACTTATATCTCTAGTGAAACAAGTTGTACTAATTTAAGACCTAGCATCTAGTTTGAGAGTGTCTCTAATGGGGAAGGGATGGAGAAATGAGGGAGTAGTTCTACCCTGAAATTGTTATATATCAAAATGAAATAACAGTAAAAGCCAAGATCATCTTGACCAACTATACCTTCTAGTTTGTATTCACAAACGTTACAATATGAGGGGGACCTCACATATGGGAGGGGAAAGGGGAGAAGAATATTCTGATATATGTGGTAACAGCATTGAGAGATTAAGCCTAACTAATTCTGGCCAGTTTAAAGCTTCCTGTATCTCCTGGGATGCAACAGGGAGGGGAGAACTACACTAGTTCATTTTGCTGGACATAAATGTGCATTTTCCTGTAAGTGTGTCTGCGTTGTCAGAAAATTTCTCATATGCGCAATATCTATTGAGTTTCTTGCCCAAATGCATGCCTTCAGGAAAAAAATGTTTCTATAGCTTCTGTAAATAACACTAGTCCACAAATGTCTCACAGGATCACAAATGCCAAAGCACTGCTTGTGTACCAAGGTGATGGACTCCCTATAAGTACTTAAGCCAGACAGAAATGGCACTGGCTGGATGACTGCCTCCCATATGCAGATTTGATTATTTTTGTAGCACCCCTTTCCACAGTGCTCAGTAATAGTTATATATATGCTGTCTACATGAAGGTATGTGTTGCTGAGTTGGAGCATCCACACACATAGTCTTTGTTGGTAAAACACTACTTATTGGCTTTATTTAGTAGCACTTTCAGGAGACTAGAACAGCAGCATCAAATCTCTGTCTATGAATACCTGTGTTTAGTTATCATCTAGCAGAAAATAGGTATACAACAGCAGCTTGGCTGACAGCACTCTTAGATCCTAATTAAAGGAGCCAAGATCAGGTCCTACTCCTTGGACACCTGTTGAAATGCCATTGATAGTGTTAAAGTGATGGCCATAAAACTTTGAGTACGTGTTCTGTACCCTGTTTAATTTTTTACTGTGTTTATATCTGTCCAGGGTAATTAATGAATAAATGGTAAGGATTATGAAGGTGTGAGTAGTTTGGGGTTTTGGTTGCATGAGTTGGTTTGGGTTTTTTAACACAAGAATTCTGGTCAGGAGTCCTTAGCAGAAGGCATATTTAATAAACTACATTTGATGTGTGACATGACAACATGTCGTGTCTCACCATATACCAATAATATCTTCTGCCTTACAATACAGGTATTTTGGGATGTGGCGTGTGAAAGATCTTGTAACTGGCCTTACTGGCCCTGTGTTTGTTACATCACCATTGTGCAATTTCCTTTTTAACGCACTGCACTGGTAATCATCTAAAGACAATATAAACACTCTCAATAATTTGACAGGCTGGTAGCCTAACAAGGTTTTTCAGTTTGTAATTTCAACAAGAGACATGTACAAGTAAAGGCTTGGGGAAAAAGACCCCAGCCCTGCCAAGTCATTAAAGTTTTAACACTCACATTGTGCCATTGGACATAAAACAATAAATGAACAATATTCAACATACAGCTTTTAAATCTGTGCTGCAGGTTTTTCTTGCTGAGTTTGCATTAATTGAAATTATTTAGCTTTTGTTTCAGACCTTCAGTGGATATGGTCTAGTACAAATAGGTAGTGACCCCACTTCTAAATATTCATTTAGATTAGAGTCATCTGGTTTCTTTAATCTGCAGAAGTTATAATTTTGTGAGAACATCCTTGAAGCTTTCTATATTCATTCATCTGGAATTCAGTTCCTCCCAATATTTATTACACTTAGTTATATTAAATGTTAAATGTGTTCTTCTACAATCTGTGTAACCACACTGAAAGTGTTCTTCTGGAAACAGGTCTTTTGAAAGGAAGAAAAAAACCTATTTTAGACTGGGTAAATGCCATCAAAATGGACCAGTAAGACAAGGCAAAAAAATAGGTCAGTCTGGGAAAGAGACTGGAGCTGTGTCTGCATGGCATTGGCATGCTTACTGTAATAAAATGATGATGGGGAAGAGTCTTGCAAAATTTTTATCTGATGAACTTCTATTTCCACGAAAGAGTTTGTGCATGGGTCTCCTAAGGAATGCCTCTTTAATTTACAGATACATATAATCTTTAAATCTGTGGAGATAACTAAAGCTGTTATCTCCACAGCTGTTGACTAGTTGTTGAATCTTTTTGTCATTTTTTAATAAGCACTGCAGAAACCAAAATATGGAAAAGGTCATCTTCTACAATTACTTGCAGCCAAAGATGAAAATAAGTGAGCTGGGATCCATGCAAAGAATCCTGTATGCTTCAACTAGTTCTCTGAAACATATGTGAAGTTCTTAACATTGCTAATGCTTTAAAATCAAGCTGAGATTCTCAACAAAAATTCAAGAAAGATTTGGCTACAGATAGCTTCTAAAATTGGCTAAGACTTCACAGTAATACTAATTTCTTTCTACATTGTAGTCTAAAACAGTTGTCACTTCATGAGCCAATCGTGCATGCCAGAGTACCCAAAAATAGAGATTGTCTGATAAGCATTATGCACTCTTACAAGCAATGTGGAAGAGGATGATGACTTTGAAACTTTGAAAGTTTCTTTACTTGCTATCTCACCTTTTTTTCAAGTTATTCTTGATTTGTCTATGAAATTTTCCATGAAAAATTCTTACTTATCCATCTGTGTAAAGCCCTATGAAAGCAAAATTCAGTTAACTTTATGGCAAATCTGTTATAAACACACAAAAACAAAGGAACCAAAAACTCAGTTCGAGAGCTGCATCTGATTCTCCATCCTTAATATGCTGTGATGTGTCTAGAGATTACAGCACATACGATCTGTAAAATCACCCACCATTTCAGCGTCTGAAATATGTATTAATACATGTAGCATCACAAGTTACAAATGAGCTGGAAGAATGGATGCTAGAATTGAGTCTACAGAAATGCAAAATTACAGAGTTCAAGCCAGCTACCCATTCCTTTGTTCTGACGTTGCACCCTTCATGCCTCTCCAGGCAGTGCATGCCTCATGCACCAGCTGCACCAGATGTGCTGCGCCACCAGGGTACAGGCAAGGACAGTATGTGTGTTGGAGGAACACTTCAGCAAGGAGACTATGAAATGAGTCTTATCAATGGCATTAGCTCTCTCAAGTTCTTGTTGTTCTTAAAGCCTCTGTAATTTTTACCTTGAAGCTCACTTTAGATAGTTATCTGTGTGAGTAGTTTTGCAACACTTCCATGAAATATGATATGCTATTGTAACAGTTTTAAACAGTCATCAGTATTTCAAGTAGAGAAATTTAAAGAGCTTCTCAAAATAGGTATTATTTAACTGTACTTACTCAAATAGATGGCCTTCAATGGGAATTACTGAAGCACAACTATATAAAACACTATCCTGATGACAACACAAATCTCAGTCACACTGATGTAGAGGTGAGGAGTCTTGTTTTCTGCACTGCATATTCGACAAAACAGAAGACATTTAATTTCTGGCCAGAGGGAGATACAAGAGCTAGTTTTTTTGCCTCAGCAGTTCAGCAATGCTGCTGAAATTCTCTTTACCAACTTGTCTTACTCTTCCTCCTCAATTGTGCTTTAAGTGGGAAAGGAATCCTGTTACTCCTGTTATTGATTGAACTCATTGCTTTTATTCAGCCCACCTTAAGCTTGAAATAAATCTCTCTTGTCATAAAAATAACAATACAGCTTTCTCATAGTGGAGAAGGGGGTCCTAGGTGCTGTGAGAGTTTTTATTGCTCACAGAATTAGTCAAATCCATTTGGATAAGCAATGGCACCTATGCCAGCTTCCATACAGTGACAACGAGTGCTGCCCAAATCGATGTGCCACCTTAATGCTACAGGATTGATTGAACATTTCCCTGCTATTTTTTATTTTTTTTTTTGCTGCTGTCTTTCCTCAAGAGAGGAGTGTTCCTACCACAACCCCTTTTTCTTTGCACGTCAAGTGAAGGAAAATCACCCTTTGCTGTACTTTTAGGGACAGATATTGATCTCAGACACAGCAAAGCAAACCAAAAGCAACTCCTTGAGAGCTGAAGGAATTGCTCCAAACATTGGCCTGTACATCTGGGGTCAGACTTCAGTTGCTGGCCTCCAAGCTTTATTTCTTGCCTAATGAGAAGCAGTATGTGTAATGCACCAGTGCTGCAAGGAGAGCTGAGCCATTTGGCAGAAGAGAAAATTTATTATTCTTTATTATTGATGCTTATAATGCAAAACATTGTATGTCAGAGTCTCAATACATTTTCTTAATGGTCTTATCTATGTCAAATGTATTGATATTTCTGCAACACATTATGAGCACTAATACCAACATTTAATTTCCGTGAAAGCTTTTTCTTTTAAGCCTCATCCCATAATGCAGCTACCACTTACTGTACAACAGATGTTTTGCAGTCAGTTTGTGTCACTTCAACTCTTTTTAGAAAGTGCCAGATATGTACATAGCTAAACACAGAACAAAACCCTTCAGTCCTGCCTGTAGACCTTTATTTGAGTTAAACATCAAAAAGTTTGTGCGTTTAAAAAAAAAGAAAAAAATGGGGAGGTAGAAGGGAGACTTAAGAAACTCTTACCAATTAATATGATGATCTACAGAAAGGTGATATTGTGCAGAATATTAGAAGCTGTTTTCTCTAGGATTCGAATAAAAAATGCAAATTCTTGTAACAGTTACTAACCATTGCCTTGTTTGCAAAGAATTAGAAAGTGCAGGTTGCTCTTAATAAAACACCACCACAGCTAAGTGCCACTGAATTAAACGGAGTATGCTTTCTGAAAAAAGCTTAACAAAGATTGCAAAAACTGTAACCAGAGTTACATAGAACATCTAAAAATCTGAAACATTATGCTGCTGTCTACCGTCGAGGCTTTTTTCTCCCATGAATGGTTCATACGTATAGGAAGATTTTCCTCCATGCAAAAACTACAGAAATCAATCATTACTGCCATCAATTATCATTAAACATTTGCAGACAGTTGAGACACTTATAATAAAAACACACAACCCAGAGAAAAATAGTTATTATTACTTAGTCTAGTTTTCTGCATATTCTTGTAGTCATTGGAGGCTTCATATTCATAGGAAGCACTGTAGGAATGCTTTTATGGCAGAGAAGTGGGTTCCATTACTGTAAAGAAAACAAAATAGTACTTCTTGGTAATGTGGGTTGGGTTTTTTTATTATTAGTATTTTTTATTCTTTCCAAATCTAGCTCATTTTGATTTTAAATTATCTTGCTGATAAGAAGTTTTTACAGCTTACCAACCATGATACACCATTGATTAACTAAGTTAGATAGTACTTTTCCATCGTCCAGACTAGGAGACACTTACTGGGTTTTTGGTGGGGTTTTTGTTTGGATTTTTTTTTAGCAGAAAAATGATGACTGGGGATGGGTGAAAATGAGGAATAAATGGTGATTGGCCAGTGTCCATGGTCATAAAAAACGAATATATCATTTTGTGGCCAAGTGAGAACATTCACAGAGATAACAACAATTCCAGACAAGAGTCATAAAAATACAATGCTGTTTGTGAATATAAATTTAGAGAGGTATAGAAGGTTGTACAAAGTGAAAAACCATTCACAGTTCAAATATTCTTTTTCTCAAACACTGCTAGTGCAACACTTAACCGGCTTTGCACTAAAAAAGTAATTCAGTTCTGATGCTTTGCTTCTCAGAGATGGAAAATATTTCTTCTCTCATTTGCCTGAGATGGCACTATTTCCTGGTGCTTTAAAGTAAATTATTTATTGTAGCTTGGGGCTTTCACTTTAAGACTTTTCATATGTGATACACTACTTACCGTAGCATTCCTGTTTATATATTTACATTGCTCTCATGTGGTAGTCAGCCTCCTATGTACCAATGCGTCTGCCGCTCCCTGAAGAGGAAGAGTATAAGTCATTAATGCTTCTGTATCCCTGATGATTTTATTAAATGAAGTTTAATTACTCCCATTGCTTTTGTATAACATAATCTAATGCTCATTTACTGTATTATTAAAATTCAGAGGAATTAAAATAGGGTGCATTAGCATCAATACACATTGAGTATGATGTAAGGCCAGACGCAATTAATTTCTCTCGCTTACAGCTATTAAATTGTTAATTAAAAAAAAAAGAAGCCAATATCTAGGACTTGATTTTTTTATTTGCATTAAGGCTACTTTCTGTCATTCTGGAGTTGCAAAACAGCGTTTTGGTTAAAAGTGTTCCTATTTTTACGTTTGAGCACTGTTTACCAGAGTTTGGTCAAATGGTAAAACATAATAGTGTAGCTAATTCTTTTTGCTGCAGGGGAAAGGAAATGATACTACACAGGAAAAGTTAAATAACTGAACTATAGTTCTAACTCCTCTTATGAATGGTAAAATTTTCATCAGCTTTAAAGAAAAAAGCCATGAAGCCCCTCAGTGATTCCTAGCTTTCTGGAGAGAATAAGTGTTCTATATAGGAACCTAGTCAGGTCCAATTCTCCTGCAGCCACTGCACCGTGGGTTTTACCCCATCCACAGGTCCCATCCTTAGACTCAAAGTCTGTCACCTCCCCATTCTGGATGGGAGGTCTGGGAGCACCATACCTCTCCTGTAAAGTGATCACATCTCACTCATTGGGAACTAATGCCCCAAATGCCATTATTTGCAGAACTGCCTGGTTTAGAGAGTTTTACATTCTGTTTCACTGCTCCCAGTCTGACAGAAAGCCAAAGCAATGACCTATTTCTTTTTTTAGAGAAAGTGCTGAAAAAATGGTTCTTCTGAAGAATTAGTTTCGTTAAAAGCTTTCTAAAATGGGAACCCCAAAACTGAGGAATACCTAAGTCCTCAAGCACTTTTTAAAAATATACTGCTTGTGTAAGAGGATTTGGTAACAGAAATTAGACTAGATTTTTTAAATGAACCATCCACTTTTTGAATATATCACTTCAGTAGCCTTCCCTGACCCTTTGCCAAGGATCATCTTCATTTGTTGCTCAAAAATTTTTTGGTAGAGAAATGTTGTTATCTGTCTGATCTAATTCTTTACTGTTTCCACTTGGTAGCATGTTAACAGATTGGTTTTTCTGTCCCCTGTCAGTAAGTGACCTGCCTTAACCGGGCACTCAAAAATGAATCATAACACTTGTCAGCATGTGCACCAGCAACTGATAAGGAGCTAACCACTCAGACCATCTGCAGCAGCACTTGTTCATTTCACAGTACAAGGGTTAGTGGCTTTATGTTTTTGGCAGTGAATGTTATTCATGAAAAGTAGAGATAGGAGAAGTGAAAGAGAAGTATTCCATCAGCTGCAGCCATTTTGTTATTGCTTCCTGATCATGAAAACAAAACGGGTATAGCAGTGCAGAACAGGGATGTAGCAACTGAAATGGAAGTGGTCCTATGGGGGCAGGAGAAAGGAGTTGGGTTACTGCTTGAAAAGAAGCTTTTAGCAACAGTTTGGGGAGTATTCTGTTAGTCCTAACAAAATCAAAAATAAAGACTGAGTAAAGGTAGTTAAAAGAGTCCAGGAATTTGATCACTGATGCAGGCCACTGCTGTGAACTTCATTCTTAAGGAATGTGCATCCCAAAGTTGTGAATATCATACATCTATCTCAAAGATAAATTCTTCTGCAGTTAACCTAGTTTTCAAAGACAAAGGCCGTGGGGGGAGCTAGATGTTTCTTAACTTTTATGCTGAGGAATTCCAAGGACAAGATGCAAGAAAAAGGGTACAGAAAATACGCACCTTGGAACAGTAAAAAACTTCTCACATTCCTCACTGAGGTCTAGTAAACAAAGTACAAGATGTCCATTAAGACCTCTGCTGAGGAGGTACAGATTTACTGTGTCTGAGCACTGTGTTTAAATTCTTAGTTCTCCAACTCTGGAGTTAAAATGGAATTCCTGGTTTATGCGTTGAATTCATATTTTGGAAGCAGAAATCATCATCATGATTTAAACATTTTTCTTGCTGTACTAGAAATTCAGACTTCAGTCTACTTTCTCTTTGATTTTAGAAAATTCTGATATTATCCTAGGTCATTTGATGTAAAGAAAGAACAAAAACAATCTTAGGACCTTCCTGAAATGCGATCAAATCATATCTGTTTTGCTAACAAAATGTAGTCCATGGGCATCTTAAAAATCTTTCAGAACTGGGTTAGAGGGATGAAGTAAATAATATTGTACTGTGACATTTAGCATGTGACAGCTTTCCTTATGAACTGGTTTTGAAGATATGCATAACTGAACAAAATGGAAAGTTCCACTTGAGAGAATCAGCGGTCTTGTTGTTTCAGTCTGAGAAATATATTTTAAATTCCACAGATTTAGTTACCATCAAAAATAACTTGGGAGACAAGATAAACAGTCTAAGAAATTGTTCTTGATAAAAGCTGGTGATAAACTACTCCTTTTCTTGATGCTCCCAAATCTTGCTATATGCCTTCTTTGGGCCAATAAGGAATATGCATAATGCTAAATCGGATTGATGTTGGATTAATAATGTGCTAATAGGGCAATAGCTTGAAGTTATTGATAATAAATTTTAATTTGAGGAAAATCAAAAGACTGAAACAGGAATTAATAGTACCTCACCATTTGTTCAATGGACTTTGTAGTCCCCACATACCATAAAACAGAAATAGAGTATGTTCAAAGAAAAACCTATTGAATGTGAATGGAATATGATGGGTCTAAAGCCTGAGTTAGAGGCCACTGTAGTTTAAGGAAAGATTTTGAGAATTAATAAGCCTTACTCAGGTCATCTTTTCTCTCTCTGGCTTACTTTTGCTCATGAGCATGTGTTTAAAAAGGTGATATGCACAGATAACTTGCCCCTCTCATATCTGAAGTGGGAAGTTGCAGGAAAAAATAATATTATCAAAAAGGAAATTATAAATGTTTCTACATTTTTATCACCTATAGTTCAAAAAAATATGTTGTTCAGGGTATGCACTTGCTGAAAATGAATGAGTGTTTATCGGAAAAACACAGTAGAAAGATGTTAAATAAGGCATAGAAACATTAAAAAATTTATTTAAAATAAGAAAAAGGCACAAATGCCTCTAGAAAAGTTATCAGTATAAATTATGGTGCTTGGATATGTTCTGTCCAGTTAAAAAAAAAAAGAAAAATAAAAAGACAATATTACCATTAATAATATATTCCTAATAACAAAAGTTCCATGTTTGAATTCCGGGATACCATGTAAACTGGGGGTCGGGGAGGAATATTTCTGGGACTTTTGTTATGTACAAATCTTTCCCTATACAGTGAACTGTAAAGTTACATGAACTACCCTGCCTGCATTATTCTTTTTTTCTTGTTGAAAATCATTACTGTCTTTCTTCGTACCAGAAGGTTTCTTGTGGGTGATACATAGTGTCTGTCCAACTTTGATAGGTCACAGACTTTTGGATTTCTTGGTTCAAATAAGCGTCACTATTGCAATCTCGACTCTTTTTTTCATAATTAATTTAATATTCCTAAAGAGAAAAAAGCCATAACTCCAGTTTTTAGTTATGAAATTGTATCACCATACAGACGGAGTAGAATAATCTAGATAATTATCTTTTGTTAAAAATTCCTTCCACGTTCAAGAAATTCATCTGTCTTTCCTATGAAACATTTTGCAACCAATCAAGTAAGCTATGGGAAGCACCTAAATGAAATGGATGGGCAGTTACAGTCTTTAAAATCCACAGAATTTTCAACAATTACTGATTGATTAGAACAGAGTTTCTAAGTACTTTACACGAAGTAATTACACTGTCCCCTGAATATCCTTGGCCTGAAGCAATACATTAGAATAGACCTTATTTCTCATCTAGTATGGTAATTCTTGTCTATATTAACAGAACAAAACAGCATGAACAGGCTTCAGTAGAGATTTCTCCAGCATTTAATTGCAGAAGTACCAAAGAATTACAAGGGATTTGATCCTGTAGCCTTTAAATGTTAATCACCTGTGTTTACCCTACTTCCATTTAAAATGTGAACTTCTGAAGAAAAAGGTGTTTTCTAAGAGTGCAAGAGCCTGAGCTTCATTCCTCTGTATTTATAATGTACATTGTAACATTTATAACTATTTTTATATTAAACTTGTTATATAAAACAATCAGTTGATACAAGAACAGATGCATTGTTTATAGTGTGAGATTTCCACTAGGAAACACAGGTAAAAGAAGTTCTAGAAATAACAAAGAGGTCATGACCATTTGCTTTTCTCTCAGAAGAAAGTCCATTATAATTATTGATAGTAGGATTGGTAAATTGTGGCAACAGACTCATGAAGTTTAATGCTTCGGAATGTAGCAAGAGGAAATTGTTGCTAAGGTCTACTTTTAGTTATTTCTGACACCAAGTAATTATTAGTTCATTCTTTCTATCTTTTGTGTCAGGAAGGGGAGGTATTACCTCATCAGTTCAGAGCATTTTGTTAGGATCTAATCCTATAAGGTTAGATTTCCTCAGTTTTCTTCCTGTGGTGATTCTTTTTTCTATACATATGAATTTAAAGCTGATTTAGTATGTCAGACTCTAATGAAGTTGTGCATGGTTATTATCCACTGTTGACGTCAGTGTTTAAGCATGTGTTTGTGGCAAGTAAATCGCTTGGTTTGGGCTTATTAGACTCCTTGCTGGAGGTCTGCTTTTGGCATTTGTATACTGGAGTTTCTCTCCTCCCAGAGGCTATATTTCTCATCTTTTCTGGCCTCTAAACTGGCCAGAAACTGTGTGTTTCTGCAAAGATTCACTATCCCAGATAGGATAAGTAAAACCAGCAGTGGATCCTCACTTTTCCTGACTCTTGTTCCTCAACTGGGAACTTGGTAGAGTTCGGGAGCTGCTACAGAGCACCCTTGACAGACCCCTTCTTAGAATGGGAGTATCACAACAATTCCTCCCATTCTTACTGCGTTTTGCTTCTGAGCACAGTGCCACACAAATTCCAGTGATCTCATTAAAGCAATTTACTCTTACTGGGTTTTTAAAAACATTAATACAGCTGGCTCAATCTCAGCTTTGCCCATACTTGTTTTGTTTCTCCTTTAGCAATTCAAAGGAGTACATTGGCTGTTAAGACATTCATGTTTATCCAGAAATACCTCTCTGACATCTTTCAGTGTAGCCTCCAACCTGAATTACCACCGTGTTAAACAGAGCTACTTGGTATTGTTAGGAGCTATCCTACATAAACTAGAAAAGTCAAGAGCTGTTCTTCAGCTGCTAAATGGATCCTATTGATTCTGCCCTTCAGGATCCAAATAAAAATTTGGCTCTCTGGCTTCAGTGAAGACAGTTTGATGTTTTGCTATAGTCAAGGAGCAGGGGAGGAAGCCTTGGTAGATATAGTGAGCCTATGCAATTTGATGTACACATTGGAATGTCTCCTTGGATGCATATAGTTGTCTTTTGGAAGACTGTAATTCAGCTCCAGCATCTTTTCAGAGTACAGACTATTTCCCCAGGTCTTGGGGGTCTCACGTAACTGGTAGCTGTACTTTTAACAAAAGCTCTTTCAGCAGTTGTGACCAATAACAAATGGTTCTGCAAGCATTTCACAAACACAAACTAATTAGGAGGATGCATACACATTTTGCAATGATGGAAAATACAAAGGCTCAAAGCAGAAGCTATGTTAGCTGTGAAATCAGAAGCAGTTTAGCTGTTGATTTCCAGAGTAAGCTAATGTGGATTTGGGAGGGGAGAGAGGGTTGTTTTGTTTTTTACAGTGCCTTGTTTTGCTGCAAAGACATGTCAGTCTGCACATGTCTTTACTGTTGTGCAAGTTGAGTCCATGTTGCACACACACCCTAGGTCAGGATCATCTGAAACTTCTTTCTCTGCCAATTGATGAGGTAAAGCTGAAAGGAGAGGTGACTGCCTACCTATCACCATTATCGCAGAGCCATGCTGAGCAGAAAAATACCAACAGTCAACAGAGCCTCCATCACTTCTCCTGACCCCAGGTCATGGAACACCCAAGTAAGTTTTAATTTCCAATTCTCTGTAGTCTGCTTAGAGCCCCTGTTCCTGAGCCTTGGATTTGAGAGAAGAGTTTTTACATTAGGATGCAAAAAATGTGAGACTTCCAGAGACATTAGAGAGCATGCTTCATCTCTAACAAACTCCTCTGTGTTGCAGTGTAGAACCTTGTCCTTTCCCTACTTCTCCAAGTTTTGGAAGAGTGAAAGTCATATCTGATTCTCTGAAAGAAAGAAGCAGAAGACAAATTAATTGATTGCAGTGTTAATAAGGGGGGGGGGGGGAAATCATTGAGTTCAAAGACTCTTTATTCAGAATCCCCTGAAAGACAAAAAGCCTGTAACACCTGAAAGGAGCAAAAAGGAGGTAACTGCTTACTAAGAAAATAATCTAGCTATGCACAGGACAAAATTACTCTGAGAGCAAGAACCCCTGGGAGATTTCGTACAAGTTACAAAACAGCCAATAGCCTAAGAGAGATGCTTTGTATTAGTGATTTATAAATGGATAGTGGGTTTAAAAGGCAGGCATTATTTTTAGCTGTACATTTTATTTTTAAATTATTTTACTACTACCAAATATTCAAGACAAGTGCTGTGCTTATAAGATTAAAAAAAAAAACTTGAACACATGATTAGAGTTGCCAAGATACAAGCCTTTGATTTACCATCATCCCCTTTTCCACAATCTCAGAGAAGTGATTTTCTTTCTCTAGTTACATTGAAGAAAGAATGTATTGCTTGCCTCTCACATTCATATACATTTCTAAAGAGATAGAAGGTGCAGAAAGGATTTGGAAGTCTTGTGTTCAATCTGAAAGTTCTACCAAGTCTACATGGCTGATGTGACAAATGCACCTGGATCTTGTCTCCAGTTTGCTGTATTGACTCTACCAAAAAATAGATAGGACTACTTAGAAGTGCCTCTGTGTATTCCAGTTCTGCCTTTGCAATGTACTTGGACAGTGTTTCAGTCTCTACATCGGAATAAGGTTTGTGCTCACGCATTTTAAAATGCGTGAGGATTTTTCAATGAAAGGAGTGCATAAAATATTTAGAGTCCTACATTTCCCTTCCTGGTATAACTAGCACCATGGGGAGGATATTCTGGGACACAGTTTATTTTGTTTATAGCATTAAAATTGTCATTATCTCATAGTTCATAGCTGATGGTGTCATGCTTTGGCTCAATCATTAGTATTTATTCATAAGAGAGCCTTTCTTAATCCTGTCTTAGTCTCTTCATATTTAGTCAAGAAACACAGCTCTCCACCCAACAGTTTTGTACCTTACCTAATGTCTTATTACTAAAGACAGTAATCTCTGATCTGGAACGGAATATCAGAGCTTTCTTGAAAATCAAACCGTAAAGTAACCACTACCTGTTCCATGTTTACTATAGCAGTTATCACTGGAAAGAAAACCTCCCTCTATATATTAGTTAAGAATGTCCTTCCACAGACAATAAGTCGATAGTGATTGATAAGTAGGTGATGACTTTCAAGGCATTCTTGTAATCAGTCCTGTAAAATTGTAGCCAGTAATTTTTCTGTTCTGCTCAGCTTACTTGCCTATAATGGAGTTGATGTGTTCTTTGTATTCCTATCCTTTTCAAGTAGGTGTTTTGTGTTTGCCACTTAAGAGTTCTCTAGGGTCTGTTCTGAAATTATCAAAGTTTATAGCACACATTTTCAAATTAACATTCTTAAATATGCCCACAAAATCTGTTGCTGCTCCCCAAATGCATCTTTCTGCATTAAACTGCACATTAACACATGTAAATATCCATTTGCATTCACAGAGAATGTACAAATAGATGCTCAACAAATTTTGCAAAGATGTTCCATGAAAAGTTTGACAGTTATTTAAGGCAAATGTTTTCGGATCTAATAGCATATGTATGACCAAAGCCAACAGGATCTTGGTGTATTTTCTGGATTGTTGTGATGCAGATGACTCTCGAAGTTACATGCTCAGAGAGGACCGTATAAGTTTAAATCTCCCTCTAACTTAAATATGGGTATTGATTTCATCACGTCAGTGGTGCTTTTTTTTTTTCCCTCCAACTCTTTTTAGATTTTCTTGCATATAAACAGATCTTGAATAAAAACACAGTAAGAGCAAGCAGAAAGACTTCTCAAACAATCCCTGTGTCAATGGTTATAAAGGATCTTTTTAATGCATGCTTTTATTCAAGTGGGTTGTCAATTCCCACACTGTCTCAAATTCCAAGGATTATGGTCTTTTTCCATAGATTGTGGCTCTGCAGGCTCCAGAATACCTGAAGTATATAATCTGAAGTATCTGAAAATCAGTCTACTTTCGTTCTGTACTGGAAATTAATAGCAAAAATATTTGTCACTTCTGATCTCCATTGGTAACTCCTTGGATTTGAGCAGCAGAACAGATTCCATTTTGAAAGTCTATACCTGTGATTTTTATGTGTGACTATCTGCCATCATCCTAAGGCTTCAGCCTTAGCCTATTTGGTTACAAAATACCAAGAAAGAGGCTCGGCATAACAAATGTATAAATTTTTCATTGTCGCTTATCAACTCTCTTTCAATTTTATGTTTTTGATATTCAACATATTTTTCTTAGCTAAAAATAATTTGTAAGATGAGATTCTAAAACATCTCACAGTACCTTTAAAGTAGGCTATTAATACTAAATGTAATTGGTGATGGATGTTACAAAAGGGAAATAAGCTGTTGCTCAACGTGTTCTTCAGACAGTCTCGACATTTTCACCTTCTGACTATTCCGGAGTGATTTCTGGCAGCATTGATTTCCCCCTGAAGTAACAAGCACTGTATTTCAAAGTTGAGGCTGTTGATCACTTTGATAGTAACCTTTTCAAACATTAAAAAACAAAATAATAAATTCCTGCCTAGTAGAAATTTCCATCCCATGTAGTTATTTCATACTAAAAAAATATAAGGATGTACACAGAGTAAGAACGATTATCACACAACACTTCTGGGCTTCTTTCTGAATGCCTCCCTTTTTCTGTATTGCACCTGTATTATAATACGATGTTTATTTGTAAAATTCCTAAGGTTGCCAGGAATCTCTTTCAAAGAAACATCTATGTCTACATAGACTTTAGTAACTTCTATAAACATTCTTTTTTTTCTTTTCTTTTTCTTTCCTCTCCTCTTTCTTTGGTTCTGTCAGCTTCTTTATCCCTTAACTTTTGGCTCCCTTAGGACAAAAGAGTCAGATGAGCACAGTCTATCTTTATCAAACAGACAAAGTCTACACCTTCTTGAATGTCTGGAAGGTGCTTCATATTTCAAAGTATGCCCAGAAAAGAGCAATAAATAGCTGCATAGCTGAATTTCTGACTTCAATTTTGAACCAGAAATAGGCCCGAGTTCTACAATCTGAATGTGCTTCAGGAGTATTGACTTTAACTGTATCATTTCAGCCCATCACAGAAAGATAGAGCTGTGGAGTTCAAATCCTAAATTCTGATCTGGCTCTGAGCACCTGGAAAGTTCAGAAAGGAGTATGGAGCAGATGCTTCTGGTCTAGTCACACACTGCATGAGTTCGAACCTTAAAGCAAGACTCAGTAGAGCACACCAGATTGACTGAACATTCCTTGTGATGGCACAGAAGTTATTTAAGCATGCAGGTCTTTTTTGTTTTCCCTTTCATTCTTTCTTTTTCTTTTTTCCCCACTTGTCTCTCCCCCAGGTTCTCAAAACTTAACATGCAGCTTTCATAAAGACAGTCTGAGTTTCTGGTTTGTCACAAAGCTTTGGAACCAGGCACATTTCACAGGGTTTGTGGTTTCATTCCAAACATTTTGTGGAGCCTTAAATCATATCCAGGAGCTCTCTTTGTGTTTTACAGAGAACAAAAATCACAATTCTGGCTACTTATTGAAATTGTAACTATTTCATTCACCTATTGAGTACAGTATATTCATCATTTGCAGGCAGCAAATGAATACCTTAACAGATGGGAATTTTTATTGTTTCCATGGTTACAATAATAAATACAATGCTGATCTGCCCAGAGTAGTTCTTGTTTTTCAAAAGGACCTTTAAATTACTTGCATTTTCCAATGGATTTTAAATTTCTGTTTTATGATGATAATCTAGAAGCTATTTTTTATTACAACAGTTTACACTAGACACTGCAATTGTTGCAAGAAAATGCAATTTATTTCTTTAAAGCATGTAATTAGTGAGTGAGTTAAAAGAATGCTGCATTCTGTGCTTATGCTAACCGTTGCTGTCCTGAAACGTAGAAAATCTTTAAAACCAGCAGTAAAGTTACATCAGCAGTCTTGAATTTCACTTTTTTTATTCTTAATAGTGAGAATTGCAGAATTGAATTAGCCCAAAGAACCAGCTGAACACTGAGAATAGAACTGATGAAAAATCCGTAGGTTCATTTGGAGGGAAACAAAGTTTATTTGCAGGCTCTCTGAGACAGTGACTGGGCTGTTGCATATATTTGAATGGTATCTCTGATTACAGGCCATGAAGTAGGTACTTTAATCCATGGAAAAATATTGTCTGAAGCATTAGCATTTATTCAAAACATCATTATTTCAGAATTGATAGGAAAAGATTGCTGAATAAATTGTACATCAACATTAGCCATTCTTCAGGCCAATATAGGCATCATTGCTAAAGTTTTTGCAATACATTTTAGTACCTAGTTGACCTAAAGGTAAACCTCCTCTTGAATATGCCTGTATTGTGATCAGAGTCTTTGCAACGGCCATTTATTTCAGTATTTCTCTTACTAAACGGTCTAAAGATTTTCTCTGAAGCGAGCAGAATTTCTTCATGTGCCCTTGGAATCAAATGGAGATGCTGTTGACACACACTGCAACAGTTGATTTGAGCAGGAATTTTGCTTCCAAAAGTGAGTGAATACTGTATGCAGCTGACATGAGAACAGACCGCTTTAGGAGGCAGAATTTCATGAGCTGCACTGAAATATGGCAGATTAGGAAAAGCACTGACACTCAGGAGCTGGTGCTTTTAATGACCGGAAGCAGTCAGCGAATACACTGAGCAAATCTCATACTTCATACTTAGGTTTTACTGTATCAAACTGAATCCCAAGTTTGGTTTGTAAATTCTGGGGTTTAATCCTCTGTCTGTTTGTCTGTGAAAAGCCATTTGGGCATCTTTTTATTGAAAAACTAGTTAGATTTGTAGTCTGCAGGAAGGAGGGGCAGAGACTGGGAGCTGATACTAGACATCGATTTTACTCAGACAGCCTGGCTTGATGCATTGCCTGTGAAAGACTCGGTAATTATTCTACTGGGTTGCTTCCCCAGGCTCAGGATTCAAATTATGCAGGCTGAATATGTGGCAAAACAGGATTAAAAAATGCATTTAAGGCAAGATGCTGTCTGGGCTGAGTACAGACCCACTGCAACTTGCCAGAAAAACAGACAGCTAGAGCAAAGAATTCAGGAGGGAGTCTGTCTGGATTTAAGTGTTGACCAGGCTTTGTGCTCATATATCAGCTAAAGGGCTGCAGAGAGAGGCAGCACGTCTCAGGGATCCTTTTTGTTTTGTAAAGATTAGTAACTCCCTGGTGTTCTCTTCAGTGTAAAGATAACTGTGCTTAAGAAATTACTCGGCTACACTTGTTTTCCTGGCCTGTCTTCCACATTGATTTTGAGTAATCTTTTCAAACAAGACATGAAATTCAGAGGGAATATATCTTAAGCAGCCGGATGCTTGAAGTAATAAAGTGCTTGCTGATGATCTAAGGCAGCAAGGTAGGGCCGTGCTCCAGGAGGGAGCAGTGGGCACTGATGCTGCCACCATTTGGCATACACCTGCTGAGAGCCACTTCCCAGCCCTGCCCAGGTTTGGCTGGGTGTAATGGCACTGGGATCCTAGTGCAGGAATTAACACAGAGTGGCCAGTGTCTCCCTGGAACAGGCCTGCACCAAGTTTTGTCACCATCTGTGTGTGAATGATGCCCAAAAGTACAATGGAAAGCCCTTAGTAGCAGACTGTGATCCTGTGAATCAACCATGAGTCACAATCTCGAATTACAGAACAAAAATTCCAGTAAAGAATTTGGAAACACACTGTGTGAAAGCAGCTAAAAATTCCTAGTTCACATATGAACACTGTCTGTCAATGATATTGATACTAACACCAATAAGTAGTGTTGTTTTCAAAAAGAGATTGAGGAAGAATTGGAATTTTTGGATGCGTGGGCTCAAACTCTATAATGGAAAAGGTAACTGCTGTTGCTCTCCTGGCAACATTTTACTAAGCCTTTGTGACTCAGTAAAGGCCAGGACAGAGATTCTTATTTGTTGTTCTGAGAGTCTGTTGTTTTACACAGTTTTAGGTAGTTTGGTTCCTCAGAAATGAGTGCATTTCTGTATCTTGCTGTTTAAAATGCACCATTCATCCTTGAGAGGCCATAATCTCTGAGGTAGCTTGCAGCATTCAGCCTGCCTCAGTCTATTCTTGCAGTGCAGGCAGCAGTAACTAAACTTGAATGACTCTGCTTCTGGTAAGCACCTGTTTATTTGCTTTTCTTGGTTTTAACTCAAAAATGTAACTGAAAAATAAGCTCCAAGGACTTCAGGAATCACAGAGGAAATCAAAACAGTTACTTATTAACTGAAGAATTAACCCTGTATAGCAAGGTTTTTTTAGGAAGTCTGTAACAAGGTATTACTTCTGAATGAATGTGTTCTTGATTAACAGAATATCCCATAATCACAGGGAAGTTAGTGGGACACGTGGTTAAAGAACCTAATATTATTCTCTGAGAGCATGAAAGATAAGAAATAATAAAAAAATCTCAACATGGTAACCATTAAAAATCTTTCTCAGGAACACTGCTAAATTTTATATTGATTTGAGAAAAATCATCATAGTTTGGGAGTGGGGGAGCAGGAAGTAAGTAATTTTACTAGAAAACCATCTGAGTTGTGCTGCTTAGCATGAAAATATGAATATGTTAATGTCTTGATCATCATGCAGATTCCAAAGGTAACAAGTGCCAGTTAACACTGAACATTTTGGTAAAAGTATTCTGAAATATAAGTGTAAGTAGATATTATAAAGATTTGGTGAATTTAAAAGGCTTTTTATTTGGTGCATAATTTTACATCCTTGACTACTGGCGTTTAGTTCAGGGTTTCAGGCATGGTCTCTATTACACTTTGTAGCTTACAGTTTGGAAGACATAAACATAAGCCCTCCACTCTTACACATTTTTATCTTATTTTAATGTTATTGAAAAGGTAATTACTTTTCTATCCTTTTTTTTTTTATCAGTTTTATTATTATTTATATGTAGTCTATTTAAACTGTATGTGTTTTCCTAATGGTGAATTTGCAGGTCAGAAATAAAGGAGTTAGGAGAATTAGAAAACTTTGCTGAAGCGGGTTTAGATGTAGCTCAATAAAAACTAATTTTCAGTAGAGCTCAGGGCTTGTAGAAGGCTCATAGACCAGCCATCACAAGGGCTTCACAATCAATACTTTGTACTACTAGTCTGTTTAGAGGCATTGAGGGGCAAAAATCAAGTCTTATGTGACTAATCTTTGTACTGCTTATATATGGATGGAAAACCACTGAAAACGCATAAACATTAATCTAGCTTTACCACGTGTTGGGCTCATGTTCTTTTTATCACTGAACATGGTGCAAGCATAAGTTATATGGCTCTTGATTTACTTTTCTCTCTAATTTTTCTTATGTCTCTTTGGCTGACTAAAATACTCTAAAATACTAAATATTATTGACGTCAGTTATATAGACTGGTGAAGGGAGATGAAGCAGACAGTGGACTTCAGTGCTAAGGAACATGAAGGATAATGTTCCTTCACTTGGTGATCTTTCCTGGACTGTTGCTCTCTCCCAGAATATAGTACCAACATCTGCAAAATATTGCAAGCTGGTAAGTGATGGGTGGGACAAGTGCTGATGAACCAGTCCCAAGCTGCAAATCAAGAGCCTGTTCCCTATAGAAAGGATAAAATACAGTAAAACAGCGCTTCATTCTGCTTTGACATTAATGTTTTCATTTCCAGCACTATCCAAATAACAACCTTAATTGGAAATCTGGGTTAACTCGAAGTCCAGAATAACACAAAGTACTATCAGAAGTAGCTGGGCCTCTGGGTACTTCTGCTCTTATCTTTCTTCCATTCTGCAGATTTGCTTTGCAGTATGTATTTTGCTCTATTTAGTATTTTCTTCTCAATACAAAAGAAAAACTTCTTTCAAAGGAGACATGACAGCAGCAGTTCAATGCACTGTGCAGAGATTAGGTGCTGCTCCACCTGGGTAGACTCATCACTCCCTAGAGTCTTGTGCATTTTACTTTTGTAAAGTGAAAGTAATTTATTCCCTTGAAATGGAGGAGGCCTTTTGTTCTGAATGAAAGCAGCCCTTTGAGTATAGTCCTATGTATCTTTCTGGGGGCACAGGGGGATGACCCGTGGAAAGAGCCACATACACTGTTCATTAACATAAACATTCCTCTTGCTACCTAAATCACCATCTGTTTGATCTCTTTGATGGAGTGAAGCAACAAAAGTCCCACGTCATGGGACTCAGTGACAAAGGCAGCTTGAAGTTCACTTAAAAGGAATGCGCTTTAAGGTTTTATCAGTCTCAACTGTCACCACTGATAAGTTACTCCCTTGATTAATCCATCAGGGCAGCAAACTTAGCTAAGTTCTCACACAACTATTTCTTTAAGGTACCAAAATATAACCAACGTTAAGAAAAAAAAAAAAAATTACAATTTTTCAGTTTTAACTTTAGCAATCAAATACATGTGATGGCTGCTGAAGTTGCGCAGAAGTAATTCTCACCTAATTTAGATGGGGTGAGGATGGGGAGGGCCTGTAGTAAGCAAGCTGAGGTTTCCAAGTGGGAAGGAAATCTTTTTGTTCTAATCTGTAATGTTTAACCTGTCAACTTTCTTTAAAACACTCCAGTTGTGCCAGTTTGGTTGCAGTCCTGAGAGTGGGTGGTTGTGACTCTTGTTCTGAGCAGAGCCCACAGCAGTCATATCAGCATTAGGTAATGACACCCTACAGGTGACAGGCTTCCAAAATCCTTTTGGTCTCACAACTGGTACAAATCTTCATAATTGATTTGAATTGTGGGGCTGGTAATACAGCACTGAGTAGCAATTAATGCTAACATTTTAGTTTCATTTCATCCTGTCAAATACACTTGATGCTCTTTTTATGTGTGAGATTGTCAGGTATAAAGCTATGTGTCTCGTTATATGCCTATTTGTCACTTCCCTTCAGATCACTGCCATGACAGAGGCAAGTAAAGCCTCCCCCACTCTTCATTTATTTAACTCACTAGTTTTGCAAGAAGAATTAATAAAAAATGTGCATATAGATTCCTTTAAATCTGATCAAATCCCACTATTGCCTCATTAGAATTAAGCACATGGGGGAGAATAAATTTGCGCTTCCATTTGAAATAAACATAATTTTTTTTAAAGTTCTAAATAAAGACATTTTCTTTGTTATGGTGCCATTTTGGAGAAAGAAATATATTTAATTGTGAATTATTTATGCTTCTGCTGTTTGAAAACTCAACAGACAAAGCCATATCTGTACAGATTGAGTCTGGCACTGGTCTGGCGCTGGTACCTGGAGTCTTAGTGAAGTCCAGTGAGCCAAGTCTCCCATACCAGCAGCACTAGCAGATGTGCCACAATACAGTTTACATTTTCCTCAACTGTTTTTAAGTTAGGCTGAGATTCTTCTGGCACCATGTTAAACATATTCACAGAACATCAATTTAATAAAGAACTATCATAGAAATTTCTTACCTTTCAGCTGTTCCTTTATTTTGTAAATGGAAGTTCTATTTGATTAAGATTTCATCTTGGTGGCCAAGGATGTACTATAAGGCTTCAGTTGGATAGATACTGTAAACATTTGATCGCTGTGAAACTACTCATTGTTTACTTGATGGGAATTTTTATGCATATGATAAAAAATACTGCTCTTGCAATCTGCTCATCTTACATACTCATCTTGGGGATATATCAGTGTCAAATAGGACATGACAGTTTCAAAAGTACTTAAAAGGTAAACCTGTGACATGACAAGTGATGTAAGAATGCCTGATCCGAAAGGGATCACAAGAAGCCTCTAACAAGTGTACGAATCCCATCCATCCTGATTTCCGTCTCTGCATAATAAGGATTTGCACACAAGCTGGAAGGCAACTAACAGGATAAATCCCACCTCTGTTGACAGCTTTCTGGGTTCAGGTCCAACAGAAAGCAGTGTTATTGCTCTAGTGAAGCACTTCTTCAATCTCAGAGGAGACTGATATACTGCTAGCAGAGCCTTTCCTCCTTTTCTAAGTATTCTAGATCCCCTTTACTGAGGTTTCAAAGAGAAGGTGGGCAGGAGACCTGGCTGGAGCTGGGCAGCTCACACCATGCTTCTTCCTTTGAGTCAGCATGTGGGCTGGGCCAGGCAAGCAGGATCTGTATTGCTGGTGAGCCTGGTGTTCAGGTGACTTTATTAAGCAAATTATCCACATAGAGATGCCTGAACAATTGAGAAAATATCTATGAAGATTTTCCAAAACATTTCTATCTTAGTTTTTAGAAGATGAGCAAGTTTCTATACGTTTCATCACTTACTCAACTGTGAAGTGCAGTCAGGATTGAGGGGAAGCTTTGGGATTTTTATTCCACTTTGTCAGTCTACTTGTCCATTCCTCTGTTAGAAAAGAACTGGCAAACTGAAAACCCACCATACAAAATAGGAAAAATGGAAAATCTGGGAAAAATACTTAAAGAATTAAAAATCTTTTTCTTTTTTTCTTTTTTCTTTTCTTTTAATTTATTTAATCACAACAGCTGCTCTTTGCCAAACTAGCAAACACTATTGTCTCATGCTCTTTGAAAGCCTTCAAACTGCATAAGTATTTACTATGCATTAAAGAGTTAATGAAGGGTTCATCCATTGGTGAGGCAGTTTTAGTCTTCAGTAATCGACAATTTTGTTTCCCCAGGATATCTAGTTTCTCTTAGCTTGTCATCCAAACCTGGCTTGTGCCATGTTGCTTTGTATTGTCCTAAAAAAAAAAAAAAAAAGGAAAGAAAATATTGCCTTTCACTATTACCAAATAACTGCATGTTAGTAGTAGGATTGCTAAAGAGAGATCGTGATCTAGGTCATTGCTCTAGAGCTTTTTGTATTCTACATTTGCCAGGGTTGTCTGTGTAGTGTCTTTGACAAGGTGGTTAGTGTCACAGCTTCACTGTGACCTCTTAAAGTGTATCATGCAATATGAATGTGTCTTTTGCAAATGTACACAGGTGGTGGGGTGAATTAGTACAGTATTATGTAATTTTTAAGTTGTACTAATCTCTTTCCTTTTTATGCAAGTTTAGCAGTTTTACAAAACCCCATTTGAGCTAAATCATGTTAGAAGGAGCCTAATAACAGCTTTATTTCTTGATATTAAATCGTATTTCATTTAAAAAGCAAAAGCACAACAAAAATACTATTAAATAACATTATGATGCAACTCTTTGTAACTCACATGCTCTTTCTCTGTACCATGCAATTGGTACCTGCTTGCAGAACTATTGCAACACAAAACATGATGCTCATATCAGTGTGTGTACATATGTACAAGTGTGCATATCTATAGATGTACACACACTGATGTCATAAATACATATATACTTTGTGGTGCATTACTGTTATAACATAATCCTCTTAAAAGCAAGATTCTTTTCCCAGATGATCTCCTGCTAGCGTTTATCAGTTTTATCCTTTTAATGATTGATAGGTTTTCCTACGATGTGCTATTTGGTGCATGGGACTTTATGGATTTAGCAGTTTCATTAATTTGAGATGTTTCCTCTGCACAATAAAATGGCTCAGTATGACAAAGGAAGTATCATAAATGAATTGGTTTGTCATCTATCAGAATGTAATCCAGCAGTGATTTCATTATTGTGGTTATTTCCCTTCAATTATCTGCAAACTTAAAATGCTACATAACATCCTTCTATTGGTTGACAGAGGAAAAAATGCAAATGTGACTGGGTTGCACAAATAACCTTCAGATTATTGGTGCATCATATTAATTCTTGTTCCTTAAGGCACAGTCTTCATGGAGATAAACTAAATATTTATCCAGTATTTTAAGTGAGCTTGGTCTCCCAGGAAAACTACAGATAAAATGTCAAAAAAAAAATCAGTATTTGAACGTGTGATACTGCTGTTATGGAGGGCTGCATGTATCCAGCATGATATGGATTCTGTGTAAGACAGACTCAAACATACCTAGCACTAGTGGAATCGTAAAGGAAATGTGTAAAATACAAATTGTTCTTATGACTCTGAGTATTTAGAAGGGTATGGGATGATTTTTTCAGCGCACACTACTGGGGTTTTCAAAGAAGCAAGCCTGTAGAAATGACATAAAATCAAGACGCTAAGGTCTCCCATGTGTCTTCAAAAGCCCCAGCCTAAAACTCTGTGGCTTTATTCACGTATTTGCCCCTAAAATAGCTGTAGCTGTTTAAAAAGTTATTCTCTTTTCACTCATTGTGAAAAGGTAATTTAAGCAATCTCACTTTGTGCTGAGATGGACATGGAACACTCATGTGATGTGTTACCACAATCCAGCTACAGGGTGATTTCTTGAATGGTGAATTTTTAAACTTTGAAGTCAAGCAAGTATAGAGAGATGGAATAAATGCTCTGGAATTCTGATTACCTGACAGTCTTGTGGAAAATACAGGAAATGCTGTTGCTGAGGATGCTCCAACTGATCTTTTTAAATAAAAGTAGCTGATTACAGAATCACAGAACAGTTTGGGTTGGAAGGGGCCTTGAAGATCATCTTGTTCCAGCTACCTCCTATGGGCAGGGACACCTTCCACTAGACCAGGTTGCTCAAAGCCCCCTCCAACCTGGTCTTGAACACTGCCAGGGGTGGGGCAGCCACAGCCTCTCTGGGTAACCTGTTCCAATGTTCGACCACCCTCACAGTGAAGAATGGAATATCTTCCCATTAAACACCATTTATCTTCATCCAGATAGATCTCCCTTTCCTCAAAGATGCAATTATTTTATCAGTGGCAGATGCCACATGGTACACTCCAAAGATGACTCCAAGACAAATGCAGGGGCCCAAAGTGCAGATCAGGTCTTACATCCATGCAATAATAAAACACAAATAGGATATACAGTAGAGGTGTCATCTTGAACCATCCCCTCGCAGCTCCTGCTGTATTGTGAAGGATTAGTACAGCCTCCACTTTGAAAGAGACACAAACCAATGGTCTAGACAAAATGTGAGAAGAGACATGGCTGAATTGTTCCAAAGATTTGCATTTGTTCTGTTCCATTTTGGAGGACACATAAGCCTTACTTTCTGCCTTTACAGAAACTGAAGACAGAAAGTGCCCAGTTTCTCAATTACTCACTGACATTCTCATGATGGACTGGTAAGTACTGCAGTTCACAGAGACCAGAGTATTGTCAAAACAAACCTCATCAGTGGCTTAAGATAGCAGCAGTAGAATAATCCCCTTTCCCTCTAGCAAAAAGAAAACAAAACCAAAAAGCTACAGCCTGCTGCACCACATAGCCTGACAATTCAGGAGCAGACACACCACTTTTTTCCAGTTATACCCTATTAAATGAAAATTCTACCTCTCTCCACTGTTGTGCTTTGCGTAATATTCTTAGTGTCTCTCCTCTAGGATTGCTTGATTTTCTGGTGAAAATAGATTTCTCGAGTTGCCTGTTTTGTTATTGCAGTCATGCTTGCAGGCTGGGGACTAGTTCTGCTAGGCATATGCACAATGATACACAGTTTGTGGCTTCTTGTATGGCTATTGGAATGGGCATTAGATGGACACAGCTTTCAGACAGCTTGAAGAATTACATAAATTCATACCCCGAGGGACATCACTGCTACATTTTGAGACCCTTTTATTAAATCTTACTCATTGGTGCATTAAGTTCCATTTAACCTCTTAGAGATCTCTTAGCAGGACACCAAATACTGATTTATGGGATTTGAATACTTGAACATCTACCACATTCTCAGGTTAATCAGTTGAATTGTTAATTATCTTGTAAATTTAAAGCTCCCCTTTTTGTTAGTCAGAATTAGCCAGATCTCAGTTTCTAAATGCTACCTCTCTGTACACCTGTAATGCATACCTATATACTTCAATCATTCTCGTATCTCTTTTCCAAACAGTTTCTAATGGTTTTCAGCATCCTTTTTGAATTGCGGATGCTTGGCCAACATGTCCAGCATGTTGCCGTACGGAGTATACGAACATTTCTGTAGAAGGTAAATGGAAGTAGGTGTTTATCCAGTGCTTGTCTGAGCAGTAGAGGATTTATCCTGGTCCATTCTAGACTTCTGCCTGTTTAGAGAGTTTTTTGATCCAGAGAAGTTAGGAAGCATTTTTTTTTATTTTTCAACTGATTTATAAAATTAGTGTCAGGCTATGAGAAAATTATAAGATCATATCTAAACAGAAGCCATTATTAAACAAGCACAATTATGAGTCTTAAAATTTAGCAGACAGAAACTGAACTAACTTCCTACCCTCTGGTCCCAAGCCAGAACACTCGCAGGGAAAATATTCCTAATTGTATACAGAACTTGAAATGATGCAGGGGACCAGGGCAGATAAAGAGGTGTTTGTTCCTTCTCCAGGGATGGAGAAGGAACTTTGCTACCTTTCACCAGATCTCTTAAACCTGAGAGCAAAGCATCACAAAAGACAGTAAAGAATAAAAATTATCCCAGATTATGGCAACAATTTATTGATCCTCCACATTATACTCTTTACAAGCACTGAAAATAACTAAAAGCATACAAAGTATCTCAAGTAAAATATGAGAAAAAAGAAGCATGACCAGTTCCTTAATTCAGTGTATTCTTTGTGATTAGGAAGCTGGATGGAATTATATAGGAGTACATAGCTTTGCATTACAATTATGTAGGAGCACAGATCACTGCACTATAAACGTAACATTTTGTCAGACCAGTAGAATAGCTGACATTTGAAGACAGAAAGACAGGTGTATTCATGTCATCTTATTCTGTCTTCCTGGGCTTTGCTTTCACATGCTGTCTGTGGTTTCATCAAATTATTCATGTGCACTAATTGTAGGTTTCATTCATGGGTTTGCAAGATGAAAAGTCAGACTCATACATGGGGAAAATTACTAAACCTGAAATAAATTCTAGGTGAACGTGTATTCCTGCTTTCTGCCTTGACTGTTTCATTGCCACTTTGACCCATAATCACTAATAAAGGTTTACAATATGTCTTGCATTAAAATAGGCTAACATGTGCAAAGCATATCTTTCAAATTAATTCTGTGCCAAGAAACAAGTGTCTCTATTAGGCTGTGTTTGTATGGAGGGAATTTAAAAACGTACCTGCAGCAGGCTAACATGTCTGAAAACTTACAACTGGTGAAAAAATCAGGAAAATATCAAAGTGACTGGAATTTTTCTAGTAACCCCAAAATGAGTTCATAAACATTCAAAAATTTTTAAAATGTGACAGTCATCTGCTTAAATATTCACATTTTTACTATAAAGGAGACTTCTCTGGTCACTCATTTTGTTACTAGCTATTTAATAGAGTAGCAAGTATACCCAGTGGCACAAAGGATTAAGACGTGTATTGTATGTAAGTGATCATGGTTGATCAGGTGAGAATTACCGAATATATCCTTTCTTTTTATCTTTTTTTCTTTTGTATGTGGTTTGCATGTTTTTCTTTTATGTTACACAGCAAATAATTAAGTACTTTATAGAGAGAAAGAAAGAGATTCTTTTATTTCTGTGATCTGGTATCACTGAGTTTACTTCATCGATAAGATCAAGCAATGTAAATTTCATGAAGACAAAACTCAGAAAAAAGTAAACTGCATGAGTTAGCTTTGTCAGCATCTCAACTAGAACAATATATTATTGCTCTCCTTCAACGTAACTTTGGTATGCATATCTTTGCAGAGAAACTATCTGAAAATATCAAAACGAAGATCTGAAATGTAAAGTCCAAGCCAAGATAACTTTCCATTATGAAGGATAATAGTAGCACACCGATGTCTCATTGTTACAGGCCATCAAAAAACCACAGACGTGGAAAGAACAAACTTAATATTGATTCATCCTTTATTCACTCAAAACAGCATCAAAATGCAGTTCTGACCTCAGTTATGTCTCAATATAGCAAAATTAACTCAGCAAAATTACAGCAATTTTAAGCCACAGTGGGATCAAATCCCACCATCAGTTTTTGTAACGGTAAAGTCTAAGCAAAATAATTTCAAAGTATTTCATCCTCATCAATGTATTCTTTTCATTTGTTTGAACAGTCATCTAAAATAATCTTTTTTCAGTTTTAAAGAGCGGTAAGGATTGGCTTATCTTTTCTGTTTATGGGCCACATTATAGAGAATAGAAATGTGTAAAAGAAATAGAGAAGAAAAAATAGAAGGAAATATCACTCTTCGAGATTACATAGTTAGTTGTGACGTTCTTTGGCATTCAGAATGTCCTGTTTCTTCTTGTTGAATGCAACAACTGCTCCAAAGAAACTAAAGAAAACACTGATGACTAGTCCTTTGCTATGAGCTGCAAATATTGAGAGAGCTGTTTGACTATAAACATGTCATATTTCATTAGTACTTCTCCAGATCTTAAGGAAATCCTGGTTCATGTATTGGGAAGCTTCCAAGGTAATTTATTAGCTATGTACAGAAAAGCGTGTCCTGAAAAAAAAGTCTGTCCTAGGGAAAAACACCAAACCAAAACAACAGCAACAAAAAACAAACAAACAAACAAAAGACAGCATGACTTAGCGTATTAGGCTTACAGTGTTTCGATGTGTAGGATTTTTTTTCATTAATCAGTGAGTAGTACAATAGAACGTTAAAACTTTTGAATACAAAAACGAAGTCTTGTTCTAAAACCTTTGAGGTGTGTGATTTATCCCATCTTCCTATGGTCAAGTCCTCCCCAGATACTGAAATCTAGTTGATTTAAATTTCTGCATAGGTTTTTTTAAAAGCTGTTTGATTTAGATATCTCAAGAAAAAACATGCTGCCATCTACCTTCCCTCAAATGAGACTTAGAAGTGGGAAATTATTTTTTTTTTCTTAACTATATTGTATCTGCTGAACCTATGATTTCAGGTAAGTCACCCCATTTGGAGAATTTACGTTGCACTTCCCAGAAGAATTTGGCTTTTGAAGCTTTCTGTGGGTGAGCGCCAAAAACAGATATAGAAGGAATTGCAGTAGCGTTATTCTCTCCTTTATGATTAATAAGTTACGCAATACATTGCTGTCTTTGTTCTAGCTACTACTAAAGAAGTACCCAGATTATTTTATAATATGTGTGTTTGCATTTTTTCATGGTAACTTGAAAATCACATGAATGTGATTCAGATGGTTGTTCTGGTTTATGCAGATGCTGAGTTTTTATGCACATCTCGCAAATCTTGAAGTGACTCGACTACCAGACTATAACAGGAGTACCTGTCTTTCACTTCTTTTCTTTAAATGAATATTTAAGAAATCTCTTCTCCAGCCTGAAGAAAAAATGCTAACAGCAGTAAGAATATTTTATAATATATTAGTTACAACAGTCTTTTGAAAATTCACTTCTAAACTGAAGTCCTATTTAGAACTTCAGCTAATCTAAGTTTCTAGCATCTTGAACTCATTTTCTACTTCTCCACACAATTAGGGTACTAAGTATAAGAAGTATTAGAACCCCTCATTCCATCTCTGTCTTGTGATTGCAGCATAAATTTAGCCTCTCATTTTCATTCATATTAATTCCATCAGGAGTGTCTTTAAGAAAATAAAGCCTTTTTCTCCCCTCTCCCCCTCCCAATTTTTCTTTGTCAAATGAAAGCAGAGGTTTTTTTTTAGTGCAGAGAAGAAAGTTCCTTTCTGTTCATAACTAAACTTGGTTGTTGTTTTACTATTACATCAGATCAAACTGTAAACCAAGATTCTTGCAGTGGTGGTCAGTGACTGCACTTGGCTGCACACTGTGCTTTTCCCAGCACAAAGGCCAAGTGACCATGTCAAGTCTGCAGGTGTTAGCAAGGATGTGTAGGGAAGGCCAGAGGTCAGCCAAAGTCATCATGGCAGGGTGATAGATGTGCTCCTGAGCTGCAAGGCAGCCCGTATTTGCCTATGATCCTTGTCACAGTCTCATGGTAAATTTACCACTGGTAGATTACAGTTTTTGGT
>JBCJKH010041031.1:0-11580 GCA_039877255.1 Loriculus beryllinus | reverse complement strand
CCCCCCCCCCCCCCCCCCCCCCCCCCCCCCACAAAATTACAAAATGGAATATATAAACCTTTAGAATTAGTTCTAAGTAATGTTAAGTTTCATGGCTTTGTAGCAGCAGTAATGGGAAATTACTGAGGTGCATGGTACATAGAAAAAAACTACAGTACAGCTAGAGAACATACTGAGAATTCTTGTACAAAATAAATCGCTATAGTTGACACAGTTTTAAGAAAAACAGTCTAGAACAGGACACAGGGATAAGGAGTATCTGGGAATGGCAAGTGTCCAGGATGGGCTACAGCTAAACTAACCTATAAGTCGGAGGACAGGAGGATTATTATGTCTGTGGTGCTAACGAACCAGTTAAGCTGGTATAAGCATCTACTGTGCGTACTTCAAAGGCTGCCAGAAGTGATGACAATTGTTGGAAGAAGTAAACAGACCCTCAGAGACCATTACCACAATTCTGTACGCATGCGGGGAGCTTTCTGGAAAATAATGTAATCCATACGTAACCTCATGAATATGTATGTATGCCCAGGGACTATAAAAGGATGGCTTGTGTAGCAACATGGGGACACACGTTAGGAGGAGCTATCCGCCGTGTCTCCCGGCACTGCAATAAAGAATACCTGCTTGTCAGCTTGAAACTCTGTTGGCAAGTTTGTTCCTGGAGTTTTCGCCGAATCAGTCCCACCAAGATAACATTTTAAACACTCAGGTTTTTAAAGTGCACGAATTCTGGATTTTGTGAGTGCTGAAGACACGCTGCTACCAGTTTAAGCATTTGGTACCCATTCCGCTGGACTCCCCACTCGAAGCCAAAAGCCTCATTTCCAATACTTGTTTTGGCCTGAAAGCAGCTTAAAATCCCGTTATTTCTGGTTGAAAAAGAAAAAAAAAAAAGAAAAAAAAAAACCACAACCCACCACATGAAAGAGGAACTAACCCATACCGTTTCCGTTTATAAGTTTAATATCCCAAAGGACAATCACCAGCAACATCACTCTGGCGGCCCCTATCGCCTTCCCGTGACTGGCTATTCACTGCTACACGCAGGGCCCCGCCTGCCCGGGGCGGTGCAAGAACCTCCTCCCTCAGCCGAGCGGGGTTCGGGCCCGACATCGCCTCCGCTCCGCCCACTCCCAGCGGTCCTGGGGCAACATGGCGGCGCCCACGGTGCTGCGGCAGCGGTGGGGCCGGGCGGCGGGGCTGTGGGGTGGTCTGCGGCAGGCCCCGCAGCCGTTCTCGTTCCGTCTTCGGCGGCGAAGCCACGAGCAGCCGCGGCGGGCGCGGGGTGCCGGCGGGCTGCTAGCGGCGCAGTGCGAGCGCGGGCTGTTCCAGGAGGTGTTCCCGGCGCAGAGCGCGGAGGAGCAGCTGCTGGAGCTGCTGGAGCCGGGCCGCCCGCCCCTCACTGCTTACTGCGGCTTCGACCCCACGGCCGACTCGCTGCACGTCGGGCACCTGCTGGCCGTCATGGGGCTGCTCCACTTCCAGCGTGCCGGGCACACCGTCATCGCCGTGGTGGGTGGGGCCACGGCCCGCCTCGGGGACCCCAGCGGCAGGGAGCGGGCGCGGGAGCCGCTGCCGTTGGAGCGGGTGCGTGCACACGCGCGGTCTCTGCGCGCTGGGCTGGAGCGGCTGTTCGAGAACCACCGGGAGCTGTTCTGGGCGGCGGCGGCGGCAGGGAGGTCTCTGGGCCGCGTCGTGCTGCTGGACAACTCCTGGTGGCTCGACCGGGAGCCGCTGCTCGACTTCCTCGGCGGCGCCGGCGGTCGGCTCCGCATGGGCACGCTGCTGAGCCGGCAGAGCTGCCAGGCGAGGCTGCGCAGCCCCGACGGTATGAGCCTCGCCGAGTTCCTGTACCCCGCGCTGCAGGCCTACGACTTCCTGCACCTCCACCTGCACCACGGCTGCCGCGTCCAGCTGGGCGGCGCCGACCAGATGGGCAACATCATGTCCGGCTACGAGCTCGTCACCAAGTACGGCAGGGCCGGAGGGGCGGCGGGCGGGCAGCGCAGGCGAGGCGCCGGCATCCCGTCCTACCTGGGGCGCGGTAGCGGCAGGGACGGGGCACCGGAAGCCCCAGCTTCGTGCAGGGACAGGGCGTCCGTCAGGCGTCGTTTCGCTGCAGGGTGAGGGCATCAGGTGTCCTAGCTCAGAGGCAAGGTCAGGGCATCCATCAGGTGTCCTAGGTCTGTGCAGAGTCATCTGCATCCTAACTGTGCAGTGATGGTGTATCCATCATGCACCTTAAACTGCACAGCTTCCTGTTGAAAATCCCTACAGCACGAGGAACAGAAGTTGCCGCTCCAAGAGTACGCATTGCATAAAATGTGGGAATAATCAATTGTCCTGATGATAAGACTGGCACATACGGATGTTTTGGCCATGGTTTTAAGACTTCCCCATGAAATGTTAATGATTTTTTTTAACCAAAAGGATGGGTTCTTTTATTAATTAATCAGAGAACCAAAATTAAGTATCCTGAAGCATGGGACAATAATTGAGACAATTCTTCTGCTCACAAACACATTCTAGTGCAGTCACACCAAGGTAGAGCAGTAGTGGATTGGTAAGGACAGTTGTATTTCTTCTCAACAAAACCTGATGATGCTGAGCTTTCGCTTATCCACCAAATTTGGTGTAAGTCTGAAAAAAATTGGCATAAGTACACAAGCAAATCAGTGAGTATGGGTGACAATCAGAGACAATGCTAGACTATTACAAAACAGAGAATCAACACAAGAAAAGCCCTACAAGTGTTCCAGGTATGCAAGCAGCCTCAATTAGTGCTTAGCACAGAAAACGGAAGGTACAGCATATCTTAATTTGCTAGTGCTGTTCGTGAAGCTACTTAAGTACATAAACTTCTTTGTTACACACAAAGGAATGTGTATTTTTAAATTCAAGGATTTGTTTGTTTGTTCTTCCTAAAGCACTCTTCACCATATTCTGGAATCATTTGCCCCTCACACTTAATCTTATTTAACTGTTTTGTATCAAGGATAGAATCTTACGGAATGCTTGTATTTTAGTAATCTTTACCAAGAGGAGATTTTATTTTTGTAACAGTGTTTTTTGCAACATGCAATTACTCTTCTCTTTCTCAGGATGACAGGGACAGATGTGTTTGGAATTACTGTACCTCTTATTACCAGTACTACTGGAGATAAACTGGGAAAGACTGCCGGCAATGCAGTTTGGCTAAACAGAGATAAGACTTCTCCATTTGAGCTGTACCAGTTTTTTGTCAGACAACAAGATAATATAGTTGAAAAGTAAGTAGGATTTTTTTTGGTCATTGTTCCTAAAAGCTGATCCTAACTATTCTTTGTAACTGTTTCATTTGGATATGTGAAACACAAGGTCCATGTAGAAGTAAATGTTAATTATAACTGTACATTCATTAAATAGGCATGACTGGTTCTTCAGTATATAGGATAAAGGAACCTATCTCTATATGTTAGCATATGCATCATAAAATGAGAATCTGGATAAACAAGCACTTTGTTCTGTCAGTGGGGTGACTTTTATGAGCTATGTTCATTTCAGTACTGTAACATCACAGCATCAGTGAAATCTCTCCTGCTGCTTAATAAGCAACTTCAGCTTTTAATAGATATCATCACAAGTTTTTACTAAGTACAAGATATCCAGGAACACTACATTCAAATAGCAAGAAGCTACTTAACTGGTCACAAACAAACCTGTAAAGTTCAGCTTCTAGAACCACATCACATGAAAAAGTGCATATCCCTAATCAAATTTAAATAGTGTCTTGTTAAGGAAAAGCCAGTAAGTTTATATTTATGATTATATTAGCTCTCTAAATAAGTGATATCTAGACTTTTTAGATCATTTGCCCCTATCAGTAAAATAATTTTGAGTATTCACTCTTAGTACATGTATGTTTGTTTATTTATAGATTATATAAATGTACTGCTGAAGCTATAATATTTTGTACTGCAAGGCCATTAAAATGAACTTTGTAGTGAAGAGCATGGGTAGATACACACCTTTAAATTCTTGATTATCCTAAATAATCTTCCTGCTGAGATACTTGCAATACATCACATACTTCTGTCCCACAGGCTGGGTGTGGTATTTTGCATTAGTGTATTGTGCAAGTACTAAGAATATAATCTAAAGCCTTGTTAGTTGACACACAATTGCAGTAAGTCCTGTAAACATTTCAAAAGAAAACCAAGTTGTTGACTGTATTACAAGCATCTCACACTGTCTTATGTTTGAAGACATGACCTTAGGCATAATATTAAACTAAATATGAGCTATGCTGGTAAGTGGAAGCATGTGAGCAAAATCAGAGTTGTTTGAAAAGACAGAACATCTGTAATACAGTTTTCTTAAATTGACTAATAATCATTTTAGTCTAGTTAATGAAGCTTGAATGACAAAGGCAGGAAATGCTTTTAATTATGGCTGTATAGACAAAATATTTTTTTTCCCTGCTCATAGATACCTGAAACTCTTCACTTTCATTCCTCTTGAGGAGATTGACCACATTATGGAAATGCATGCTAAAGAACCTGAAAAATGGGGCCCTCAGAAACGACTTGCTGCAGAAGTTACAAAGCTGGTTCATGGTAGAGAAGGGCTAGAATCTGCTAAGAGGTGAAGTTTGATTTGTCAAGCAGTTTTCTTTCAGATTTATTCAATGGTAATTATCCCTAGCTTTTCAAGGACTATTTTCATGTAGCTAGTTGTTGCTCAGCTGGTAGAAGAAACAAAGGTAGTAATTCTGTAGACTTAAAAATATAGTAACGTTATTTTTTAAAAATTGCAGAGCAGCAGATTATGCCCAAAAAAAGGGGTGTACTTTAAGTACCTCTGTTACTGTGTGGACCCTCAGAACAAGTTGCGGAAAGGATTGTGATGAGCTGAGTAGCTTTGTGTGAAGATAAGACTAGCCCTGTATTTTGAATGATCTTTGTCCTCACAGGTGCACTAAAGCCCTTTATCACAGCAGTGTGGAGGCATTGGAAGCTATGTCTGACCAAGAGTTACAGGAACTTTTTAAACAAGCTCCTTCAGCGGAATTGATGCTTGAACCTGGTATGAATGTTCTTGACCTGTGTCGGAAAGCAAATGCCATTGCAGATGGACCTAGTGGGTAAGTTGTTACCTGTGCTCTCTGGCAATACCTCACTTGAGCAGATTAATAGTGGTATGCTTTCAGCAGTTAAACAAAAGATGAGGACAGCCAAGTCAAGCAGAAATAAGCTGGCAATCTACATACCAGCATTAAAAAGAGGGGAGCAGGTAGCCTTATTCCATTTTGAAGTAAAAGTAGGATAATGCAGCCTCATGTATCTTAGCTGTAAAATCTACACCTGATGAAGGTACAGTCTAAGACAACAGCCTGTTTCCTTACACCTCTCAGCAAGAATGGGAGTAATAAAGACTAAGGTTAATTTCAGTCACTCTTGACCTGGACTGAAAGTAAGTGCAAGATAATTAATATTTACTTAGTTATGGATCAAATGAAAAAGCCCTTAGCTGAAGTTTCAGTACTTAACAATAATTTATAATTTGCTTGTTACAGTTCATCTTGCAATTACCAGTTTCCCTGTTTGCATTTTTTTAGGTACCAGAAAATTACACATGGTGGAGTTTCAATAAATGGGATTCGCGTAACTGATCCTGAGACGATTCTTATTCTTGGACAGCATATTCTCAAGAATGGAGTATCGTTGCTTAGGATTGGAAAGAAAAATTACTACATTATAAGATGGCTGAAGTTGTGACAACAGAATATCTGCCTAAAATGACAGATCATTTTGACTCTGTTGTTTGAAGATGTTTCTATACTGTGCATTAGTACACAGCTCACGGATTGCCTGATACCGTAGTTTCATTTTCAGAATACATGAACAGGAGTTCCAATAAAGGCAGCTAAGTTAAACCACTGAAGATATTTTTAGGTACTCTGCCTTACTCAAAGTACTGTTTGTAAGAGGATAGGCACAAGATGAAAAGATTCATCTCAAAGTCCAAAGATGAAGATGCCCTTGCCCTCCTTTAACAACCTTTTGTGTTGTAGGAGAACAGTGGCCAGGGACTCTACAGCATAACCCACAGCAAGATGAGCAAAAGTAGATTCTCAAAACCAGTACTTCTTACAGAGGATGGTATGCTGCTGTCCAAGTTTGACTTCACCCTAGCAGAGAAATCCATGTAAGTGGGTAAGGACAGCCAATCTACAAGCAGTGTTCTTTTCTGAACAAATTTGGTTTGAAGGAACCTGCAGGATATTCACAATAAACGAGCAGAATGATTTCAGACCCATCATATAGTCTCCTTATTGGTTATGTACGGGGGCACATTGTGTAAAAGCTTTTTAGCCCTAATGTGGTAATGCAGAGCAAATTCACTTTTTGAAATGTAAGAGAGTATAAAGCCTTTCAAAATTTAAATCAACCTGATGAATCCCTTTGTGTGTTCTGTGTGCTTAGTGTGACTTTACAATGTGGGTAACACTCATTCTACTTCTTCAGTCCTATGAATTACCAGGATGCATCTGTGCTATCTAGAATCTTTGTCGAAGGTATGCCTCAGTACTAGTTTGGTGAACTTGACGGTTGCAAGATAGTATATTATACTAGAAGATTTGAAGCATGTGTATAAAAGCTGTTCAGTTTTAGCTGCCTAGAAGTTGTGGGTGAACAGGATCACAAGGGTAGGTGGACTAGGAAATGCGAGGGAAGCTATAGTGCTTTTGCAATTAAAATAAGTCAGACCTTTCAGATAGAGCAGTATGTAAAAGCTGCACTTTTTGGCTCATGAAAGAGCCAAAAGCAATCCTACTGCTTATGGCCTAGCCAACATTTAGAATTGCAGCTTCCTCATTTTCTTGACAGCATGAAAGTGAGACTACTTCCAAGAGTTCACAGAATAGCAACATCTACACTTCAAGGTAGAATTGCTCCAAAACACCCCTCAACACTCCCCATGCCCATGCTTCTGTTACCTGCCACTACAGGTGCTTACACACCTGGAATGAAGTAAGTATGGAGTACCATGTCTTGTTAAATTCCCTTCCATTGATGGGGGTTTGGTATTGGTTTGTTCAGGCAATACAGGTGCCATAATAGTTGGAGGCAGGTCACCTGAACAACACAGCCCAGATGTAGTTACCCAAGATTATTTGGTAACTACAAGCCCATACTTGAATTGCACAGAACTGGTTAATTGACTGCTGGAATACAGTAATGTAGCCAGCTGGCTTAGAGTGTTTTTAATAAGGGACCCTCTCTGCCCCAGCACAAACCTTCAGTCTGATTTATGAAGTGACTGATGGCTTTGGGTCTTGACTGCAGTATTGTTTTCAAGGTTTAGGGTAATCCTTGCTCTTGGGCCAAGGAGAATCATTTCCTGGTCCATGAACTCATAGACAATGCTGTTTTGCAGTCATAAGGGGAGAGGCCTTAATCTTGCACACCTGAATGCTCAAGTGTAAGAGCTGGTGATGAGTAAGTCATAGCATTTCAGCTGGTTTAAAAACCACCCCAACCTACAAGAAGAATGGGGAAATTACAATACAGACATTCTGTAGCTGGGTGGGAAGTTTCTGTTGGTTTTTTAGGAAGGCTTGATTTTATGTGTGCCTGTTGTGTTTTTTTGGTAGTTTTTTTTTACTTCATCAACTTGATGTTGGCTTTATCTGCATTGTTACTCAAGATTTCAATAGTAATAAAGTATATAGTGGCTTCCTGCTTATATATCAGTTTCTTCAGATTATTAACTGTAATATGGTAGTACTTTCAGTAGCTTACCACATGGAGTTATTAGTATTAATGTCAGTTTCTAGATCCCACTTACCTGCTTGATAATGAGGTACCTCTATCTAATCACTGTTATATAAAGAAAAATGAAAAGTAGTTGAGTTATTCCTACCTTAAAAAAAGGTAGCTCATGGAACCAGTTTGCGTTGCTTGTGACTTTCTTAAGCTGCAGTAATAATCAGAACTATTCTAGAAAAAACATGGAGGAAAAAAGTCACAACAAAGGGTAGAAGAGGGGAAGGGAGAGTTAAGGTCATCCCTTTCATAGAGCAGCCTTGTTCCTTAAATGGCAGGAGCATTATAGCAATACAGAAATACTAGTACACAACCACATTAGCCTCCAGAGAAATAAAAATCAGATTTGACAGCTACTTTCTGGATGCAGGAGATATGTTCCTAGTAGAGTAAATGTGTTTTGTGTCTGATCCCTCTCCTGGCTTTCTTCTTTCATCTCTAAATGGTGCAGATACATGTATATCACCAAATTTCAGCTTTTTTTAAAAAAGCAGTAGTGCCCACTTTGATGAAGCATTAAAAGCATTTTATTTATTTTTACAAATACAAAATAAAAAAGGGAAATAAATTCTTTGCATACAAGATTTTTAATAAAATCCACAAACTCCAAGCAATTTAGCCCGTGCTTCCTCTTGACCAACTCCTAGCAATCCAAACCCTTCCCTGACTTCCCAAAGAAACAGCTTGATACAACCACTACTCTTTACAACTGGACAGGGTCATCAGAACAGAACATTTAAGCCAAGAATCAAGGATGACCAAAAAGTCTCAGTATTCTTTCTTAACGTGGTCTCATTTCACGTATACTCAAAAGCAGACCTGTTCAGGTCATCGGAGACATAGCTTGTTCAAATGTGAACCAGTAGTAAAGTATTTTAACATGTCTACAAATATGTGATTTGGAAGTAGAAGAAGAAAAGTCATTATTTAGGCCAGATACTGAAAAATAAAAACCAAATAAAACATTTGTGCAGTACCTGGGGATAACAAAACCTGGAGGACTTGAGTTTAACATTCTTGTGGCAGCTAACTATAAAGAGGTAAGCAGTGAGAGGGCATGCAGCAACTGAGCTATCAGAGCACGAAAGCACCTTCACCACTTTGAGTGTTACAGGGCATAAAACCATACTCAGGTGGTCTATCCTGTTGTAAACTTCGAAGAATCATCCAGTTCTCACCTCAAAGCAGAGTTCTTGGCAACAAGATAAAAAGCACATGCTTTTGAGATCTTTAGTATCTACAGAAAGCACTAGCAAGCAGCTGCTCTCACAGCTGAACAATTTAACTGTGACAAAAAAGCAAAAGCCCAACAAAACCAAACTCCAAAACCTCAAGATAATTCAAGTTACCAACAGGGGCAAAGCAGGTTGACAAGTTGTTTATCCTGCTTGTATTCCATAAAACAGGGGCCTGAGTTTACAGCATCCCTTCTAGCATCTTTCAAATTCAATCCTCTATAGAGTAAAGGCAAGTTTTATGTAAGTTTTGTTAAGCAAGTTTGAAGCAGCACACAGCTACTCCCTCTTAACCATCTATTTCACTAAGTGAAATTTGAACTGACTACTAAAAACCCCCAAGTAATTTATTGTAGTAGAGGGATACTAAGTTTTAGTTACAGTAATACCACACACATGTCAGGTATTAATGTCAAACTTTTACTTATCTAAACTTAGCCACAGTGGCTTTTCTCCCCCATGATTGTGTGTTTCACTGGACAGCAAGTTATTTTAAGTTAGCTAAAATTTGTGCATTGATGACAAAAATATTTCAAGTTTAAACTAAGTAAGGTGGACTGGCAGACATTTGTAAATCATCAGTCTAATCTCAGATTTTTTCAAACACTGCCTTCGTTACTTTTTTTAAGTATTTTCAGTCAGTACCAGACAGGCTGCTTAAAAACCATTAATAGCCAACTAGAAGCCTGTCTACACTATTAGTTCTGCAACTATACAAGAACTAACAATGTAGAATTGCACCAGGGCAAATGCAAACATACATAAGGCTGTACAAATATAGCTAGTTATGCCATTTATTTGTAAGACCATGTATATCCTGCCATTTGAACTACAAGTCAGTTCAAAACTTTATTTCTGGGATAATTAATTTTGTGTATTATCTCTTTATTTAATATCAGGATTGTTACAGCATGGATTTTTAAAGACTTGCATTAAGGATTTCAAATCAAGTTCATTTCTTGGCACTCAAACATTACCGAATTGATAGTGTCTGTGAAACAAAAAAGTCATGTTTCAAAACAAATTATCACTTAAGTTTCACAGGACATTACAGATCCAGTTACAAGTTACAGGATGTTTTTAAATAAATGGTATTAATTTGCTTTATGCAGCAGTATTTCAAAACTCAACTGTCAGAGTATTTCTTCACAAGAGACTCATGACTGAACTTTGAGAGTTACAGCTTAGGTAGCAGTTCATTCGTGGATGGCTCTACCTTGTTGCAAACATACTTCTTCCATGTCAAAAGGAAGAGAGGTGTCATGCAGATTCCAAACAGAAATGTACTGCTTTTGATAACACTATTAAAAGCTTTTGCTGTTCACCAGAATTGATTTGAAAAGTGGCTTGTATTTCATTACAGACACATTTTTCTTAAACTTGAGAACTACCACCCCAGGATAAAATGCAAGAAGTTTAAATTACTTCCTTTGTATTCATTACTTGTAATGCGTACATCATGACTTTTTAGGCTGTTCAAAAATACAGAATATATTTTTGTGTTCCACACGGATTGCTCTTAGGATCATGCACAAAGGATCCAGAAGTTGCATCTGTCAGACTTAAATCCTTTTGCTTACATTGATGCCTAACTGAAGACTACCATCAGAAAAATACATTTTTATGCAGACCTTGTAAACTGAGGTCTTAGCGTTTTGGGGTTTTTTTTAATTTTCAATCTTTAGCAGCTTACAGAAGGAATACCATTTCTTTTAACTGATGAAATGAGGAAACAACTAAATATGGTATTAAAAATCTCATTATACTGGCCTACTATCGTAAAAGCAAGCCATGGGTGTTCATAGCAGCATCCTATTATTCATGCAAGTTGTGTTAAAATATCAGGAACACCACAGTAAACATTTTTACTTTGTACAAAAGTGAATCTACTTGAAAAGTACATGCAAGTGTGCTGACTGGATTTTAAATAAATTTTTATTCATAAAAATTAAAAATGTTTACTTTGTAAAGGCTAGTGTGATCAATATTTATCCGTATAAATTATAGAAGAAAATAACTCATCAACTTAATTTCCAACATAAAATTCCCTCATTTTAAGATTGTCCTCAAAAAAGGGGAAAAAAAAGCACGCTACTTACAGCACAGTAGTATTTCCTCAAAGTAACTATGATCTCTGTTATAAATACTCCAATACACAGACTTTGTCATACTGTCATGCATTCCAAAAATTTGGAAGAAGTTGTGGGGCTCCTCTTCTCCTTGGCCAACTTAAATCTGGTTTTTTAAAGAGACACTTATTATCCTGTTACAGTTTTGAAATCCACTTTTATTTCTCAACTCTGCCAGAACAAATTTACTATTGGACAGTCCATGGGCTTGGTCCCGGGGGGAGTAAGGGGAAGGTGTTCGTGTACCCGATTATAATCCCCAACATTCATACACAAGATCCAGTGCACATGAAGTAACTTTGCACCTACGTTTTAGTAGGCTGCTGTTGTTCGCAAGCTCCAGGCTAATTCTTCCTACACAATACTCCATAAATGAAGTTCCAAATTTTGTCTGCAGTTTTAACA